>JAOXNR010031674.1:0-22557 GCA_028571225.1 Parsonsia alboflavescens | reverse complement strand
TTGATGGGGCTCAAAAGTGAATACTGGGTCACCCCAAAATCGTGATAACATCAATGATAGCAATCTGAGAAGAAAGTATAAACTGTCACCGGAGGTGGGCTGTGCCCAAGAAAGAGCTCCAATGCCTAAGTCAGTATTCTGACAGCAATCAAGTGTAATTAACTCTCAAAAAGTCTATTCTCCCTCGCCCGTAGACTGATTATGATTTGATTATATAGAAAAGAATCAATTAGCTCCTCTATTTGGACTTTGCTTTTACATAATAGTAGGCAATTAGGATAGTTGTGAGATTGGGTAGAATCCTGCCAACTGCTCCTATGATAGTGGAGTTTCCCTTGGTTGAGATATCTTGCCATTCATGTCTATGTTGAGAGTTGTGAATTCGCTAACTGACCTCTAGACCAATGAGAGTCTCAGCTATCTCTTCCGGGAGGTCTTGCTGAGTGGCCGTAGGCTCATAGGGGATGTTAGGAGCTGTGCACAAGTAGTCGTGGCATGGAAGATGTATGAGACTCATTGGGAGTTACCAGGTGGTCGTCCGAGGTCTGGTGGTACCTCTCTTGAGCTCATTTAGGAGGTTGGTGACCTTGGAGGTCAGTGGTAGCAGGTCGTTGCCCACCTATCCTTGTTGACTTTGTGAGTCTGACTTTTAGGTATTGAAGGTTGGGGCATTGGGCCCATTTGGGTTGACTTCTGCTCGGATCTTACCCGTTTATGTTGACTTGTCCGAGGCGTACCCGTTTCTCCCATCATATATATATATATATATATGACAAGGAGAATAAAAGCACTGAAAGAGATTAAAAACCTTCACAGCCGAAAATGTCAATATTTGTTCCTAATTCCTATCTCCGTTTATCCCTCGCGCGCTATGCATTCTTGCTAGACATTATTTTTGAGAACATTTTTATATTTAAAATATAACTATATGTGAAATGCTACATTTCTTTGATGTTAAAGCTTTGATTGATCTAACTATCTTTATCCAGATTCAAATGTTTCTATTAGTATTTTATATTATTTGAAATTGAATGTTTTATTTTTAAAAATAAATAGATTTCCATAATATAAAGTTCCATTAATCACTTCATTGGTTGTCCCTTCAAGGACACCCAAATAGCTGGAGTGACAAGCGTGTAGGCCATAGATCTCGAGTTTGAATCCCACCAACACCCTTATTTTGGGCCACTAGAGGATTTACCCTAGCCAATCTATATCCGTCTAGCTGCTAGAAGTTCCTCAGTGTTCTTAGTAGTCCAAACCGTAAATTGTTGAGAATGCGTTGTGAAATGGATGCCGTCTTGGATAATACCATTGAGGAGCTTGTCCAGAAAATAGAGATCGGTCGTATGACCATTTCTAAGTAAGAGGTCATGCCACTTCATTCTGTAACGGCTTTCTGGAAGGAGATGTGTCTTTTTAGTTTTGGAAAGTTGGCTGTCCAGTTTAAATGTGGAAGGTCACCTCATTTAAGTTTTGGAAAGTCTTCCCGGTTAAATTTAGGGAAGGAACTGACCCGTTTAGTTCCGGGTGATTGCCCGTTTTAGCTTTAGACGCTTAGTAGCCTAAGAGACTTCTTATACTATATAAATTAGAAATCTTCAACTCTTCAGACTTACTCAAACTTTCAAACAACTTCTTGCAAGAAAAATACTTTCTGCTTTTTCTCCTTCTCTGTTCGATCAGGCCAGTAACTCAAGACTACCCCCTTTTTCATCTCAAGGATCTTTACCGAGTGAGTTTTCTTCTTTCCCTTTGAAAAAATTGCATCTTTTAAAGCTTTTTTCCAGTAGAACTGGGATGACTACTGCGTCAATTTCAACGTCTTCGGCCTCCAACACTCCTTCCCTCCATTTTGGAGAAGTGGCTCCTTCCTATTCTTCTCTTGATTTGGAGAATGGGGCTTTCTATTTGCCCCCGGTTTCTGTCAAAGCTAATTCTGGTAGGAGCGAAACCCTTGAGCTTTTTGAAATAGAAGCTTATTCTATGTCTTCTTCCTTAGACCCTACTGGTATTTTTTACATCAGTGGGGAGTTGAGGCTGAGGAAAGGTGAAAAAATCGCTGCTGAGGAGGATGAGCGCCCCTATAGTAGGCGCGAGGGACATATAGTCCTTTATCTTTCTAGCCTCAGGGGAGGCATCCTCGTACCTTTCCTTCACTCCCTATTCCTCGGTATTGATCACTTCTAGGATTTTCCCTTGGCTCAGCTTGTCCCAAATTCCCTTCGGATTGTGGTCACTTTCATAGTGACCTGCCATTTTTATAGAGTTCTAGTTTCTCTAGAGCTCTCTATGAGTTTTTATAAGTTAGGTGTCTCCTCGGCCTCTAAATCTTCCAAAGGGTATCTCCAATTCAACCATAGGAACAATCTAGCAGGGGAACGGAAAAACATTTTCTTCTTTGCTCATCTAGCAAGTCATTTAGTTCGGTCTGAGCCCAACCCGGATTGAAACCTAAACGGTTCATTCTTCAATGAGCTTCCTGACTTATCCAGTGACCAAATCGAGCATAGGGATTTTCTTAATTTATCTAGCCAGGTCTGATAGAGTCAAGGTTAGGTGTGCTACCCCAATGTAGCTCGAAACTTTCCTTCATCCTTCTGGGCTTTGGAGCTCGACCTCCCTTCGGTCCGGGGAGCTTTGGGGATATCCCCCTCTAGTAGGGACCTTTTATGTTTTTAACTGATTTTTGCCTTTATCTACTAGTGATTTCATGTTGACAGTTCTTCTTTTTCTCTGTCTTGGAAGAAATGAGGCCATATCTTGGATTTTCAAGACTGCACCTTCACAGGCTCCCTCCGGTGGAGCTCGGGGCAACGCTGATGCTTCTTCTGCTACAACTCCTACTACCATAATTCATGTTCTCCAGGGCAGGGGGAGATAGGTAGTGGCTCCAAATGAAGCTTAGGGGCTGCTGGGATGAAGGCATCTGATAGGCCCATCAAGATTCCCTCTTCACCTTCTTCCCAACTTGCTAAGAGGACTCCTCTGAGTTCTGCTGCCAAGGGGAAGGCTCCAATGACCTCGAAGTCTAAACCTACATTCCCGGGCTGGGTGACCGAAGAGGTTGCAAACACTTTTAAAAGATTGGGAGGTGTTGCCCTGGCCAATCATTCCATTGAGGAGACTGCTAGATGGGTAACTGATCTCGAAATGGAGGCCTCTAAGTCTTTTCTCCAATGGCCCCATTCCCAATCCTTTACAATGGAGTGAGCTCCTTCAATTGACAGGGAGATCTACGAGCAACTGACAAATGAGGAGATCGATAGATTCGGTGCCTCCCTTCATACTGCGGTGAGTTTTTGCTACCTTCTGTAAGATTGCAATTGGTCTTGTCTCATTTTGAAACTGATCTCTTTTCTTTTTTGTAGAATCACATCCTCCTTGGCAAGCCCTTGAGAAGGCTGGCCAAGAAGGCCAATGAGGGTCAAGAGTTCACCTCTCTTATCGCCGAGCTCCAAGATGCCAAGGCTCACCTGGAAAAGGAAAATTCCAAGCTGGCGACTTCTACTAGGGAAGCCCAAGCGTCTACTGACAGAGCATCCAGGATCCTCTTCGATTGTAAAATTAAGTTGTGGAGACCAGAGCCAACAACCAAGCCATGTCTGAGACTCTGGAGACTGCTCACAAGAGGAATTAGAGCTGATTGACTTTGGCACCCAGCAAAAAGAGCTTGTTGAAAAGCTTTAGGCCAAACTAGAGGAATTCCAAGGCCTCTGTGATGATACTGACAACCTCAGGATGGCGAAGCTCGAGGAGACCCCTACTTTCCAGTGGTATGTGGAGGCTTTGATACAACCTCAGATGATGGGGTCGTATGTCGAGGCTATAGATACCTCAAGAAACTGTACCCAGATGTGAAGACCAACCCTGGGTTGAAGCCGCACTTTACCATCCAGAGTTGCTCACTCCTCTTCCCTGGGATCAGGACAATTTGAATCAAGCTTCTCAAGAGGAGGTCATAGTTGCTGAGGTCCCAGCCCAAGTTGGTCAAACTAATGAGGGCCCTGAGGGGAATGGAAAAAAGCTTGTGGAAGCTACCCCGGAGGTTGGGCTCTCAGAGAGAAGGGTCTTGGAAGTCACTCCTCAAGCCATGATATCTCCCGAAGGTATTCCCCTGTTCTGCAGTGTAGATTCGTTTTAGGAAATTTACCCTCCCCTCATACATAGCTATTTTGGAGAAGGTACTTGACCTTTTCCAGGTCACTTGTCCATCTCTGATATGGAATTTTTAACTTGACCACATTACCTTCTATTTTGCAAGCCCTTCTAGTGCTGTTGGGGCAGGGACAACTATTGAAGGTGAGATTCCCCAGAGCAGTTTGAGCCAATCAACATCCCAGAGGATGGGGATGATCTAGATGATGTTCCTCTGGTCCACAGTCTGCCAAGGAGGTGATTGAAGATGTGGAAAGGGAGAAGATTTTGTAATAGTATATGACACTTTGAATCTTTCTCTTATGATGTTTTGAATATTCAACTCTTTACTTTCTGCACTCTTACTTAATATTTCAGGGGTCTTTTAGTGGCCTCTGTTATGATAACAACGTTTTGTATATAAATGGCATTTTTCTGCTAGGTATTCTGTCTTTGCTTTGGCACTTTGAACTTAAGGCAAATTGAACATGAAGCAAATAACACAAAGTGAAGTCTCGATAAGCTTTATAAAGAAAAAAGCTTATCTTTTATTCATGACTTGCTCAGACTAAACTGAGGTGATTGCTGGGGCCGCATTGCACTTTGGCGAGGTCCTTTAGGATAGTGTCTAGATGAATTAATGAGTCTGCGAGGTCTACAATGTTTGAGCAGCTTTAGACATAGAATTTCTTTAGATGGCAAATGTTCCAAGGTCTCAGGAGCTGTCTTCCTTTGAGATCACTGAGCTTGTAGCTCCCTCATTTGTGGACTTCTTAGATTATATAAGGTCCTTCCCAGCTTTCTTGTAGCTTGCTCAATTGATGTTGTTTGTCAAGATTTGACCTTTTGAGGACCATTTCTCCAGTTGTGAAATGTCTTGTTTTCATTATTTTGTTAAAAAAATTTATGACTTGCCTCTCGTAGCTTCTATCAGCTTCCATTGCTTTATTTCTAACCTCTTCAAGAAGGTCGAGATCTACCCTTCTCTCCCGCTCGTTTAAGACTGAATTGTATTCAGTCAATTTTAGAGACTTCATTTCGATCTCAACTGGCATCACTGCCTCTGCACCAAAGCATAGGTTGAATGGTGTTTATGCAGTAGCTTTTCTAGGTGTTGTTCTGTATGCCCATAGAATGGATGGAATCTCATCTGGCCAAGCAGGTCTGTGCCTTCTCTTTTGAGCTTGGTGAGCCTTTTCCGTGGTCCCTCCAGAATAGTCCTATTTGTGACCTCAGCGAGCCCATTAGCTTGGGGATGAGCCACAGAGGTCAGCCTCTGTTCAATGTCCAAATTCTCGCAGAATGTTTTGAACAGGTCGCTAATGAACTGTCTTCCATTGTCTGAAATTATAGCTCGGGGAATCTCGAATCTACACACAATGTTTCTACAGACAAAAGACTGGACTTTTGGTGATGAGATGGCTACCATTGGCTCTACTTCAACCCATTTGGTGAAGTACTCCACAGCCTCGATTAGGAACTGAACACCCCCTACTCCTTTCGGGAAGGTCCTAGAATGTCAATACCCTAGATATCAAAAGGTATTGATGCGTTGATGAATTGATACCTTGTTGGTGGTACATACGATTTGTTCCCATGAACTGGCAGCTCGTGCATTTCTGTATGGTCTTCTCAATGGCTGAAACCATTGAGGGCCAATAATACAATGTCCTTAGTGTTTTCTTGGCCATTTTCTTTGCTCCTATGTGTGATCCACATATTCCACTGTGTATCTCTTCAGTGACATATTGTCCCTCTCCTTGACTTAGAGATTTGAGTAATGGCCAAGCATATGACCTCCTGTATGCCTCATTATCTCCTATCAGGAAGTAGCGACATGACCATTTGCACTTGGCGAGCTTCTTTATTGTCTTGTGGGAGGTCTCCATCTTTGAGGAATTTGTAGATTGGATATCTTCAGTCTGCCTGCTCCGATATAACCAAGCTTTCGTTTTAGTTTATGCTTGGAGAGTATAATAGTGCCCCTACTAGCTCTAAATTTGTCTCGACTATTTCTCTGTAGACTTTTGACAGTGCATCTTCTTCTGCATGCTCGATAAGGAAATGCTTGAGTTTAGATGTGATGTCTCTTACTCTTTAAGATATTTGATCATGTTTTCCTCTCTGGCTTCGTTTTCTTCGGTGACCTGGCTGGCTATAACATGTGAGTCTGTTTTAACATGCAATTTCTACACTTTGAGAGCCCTTACAAGTCTTAGACCTGCTAAGAAAGATTCATATTCGGATTTGTTATTCTAGGTTGGGAAGTTGTACTTCACAGAGTAAGGGTTTCTCACTCCCTCAGGGCTAATCAGTACTATTCCCGCACCTAAATTTTCTTTTTCCGTGGAACCATTTGTATACATTGTCCAATCGTTACTTTCACAGTTGCTTGTGAGCTCCAATGGAGCCCTTGTGCTTTCTTCTACAAAGTCTGAGAGCTCTTGAGCTTTGATTGCTTTCCTTGGCTTAAATTTAATTTGATATCCCGAGAGCTCAGGAGACCACTTCATCGTCCTACCTAATAACTCGGGTTTGGCTAGAGCTTGTATCAGTGGTAAATTAGTTAACATTCTTCTCGGGTAAGCTTCAAAGGCTTTAATTTCCTCGAGGTAATAATAATGAGGTACAAAAATTTTTCGAGGTCCGAATATGTAACTTTGGGACCTCTGATCAATCAGCTTACATAATAGATAGGGAATTGTAAACTTAACCTTTCTACTAGCAGTACTGGGCTGGCCACTTTTTTTGTTATGGTGAGATACATCATTATCTCTTTCCCTAACCTCAAAGAGACAAGCTGAGGTGGTTTTCCCATGAACTCTTTCAGCTTGTCAAAGGCTGCTTGACAGTCCTCAGTCCACTATATTTTTGATGACCTCATTGAACTTTTCCCCTTTGTTTGCCATCTTGATAATAAAGCATCCCATTGCTGCCATCTTTCCTATCAAGCTTTGTACTTCTTTGATATTCCAAGTTGGTTCCATGTCCACCAGTGCCTTGATTTTGTCTGGATTGGCATCAATGCCCAGTTCCAATATCATGAAGCCTAGGAATTTCCCTGTTGAAACTCCGAAGGTGCATTTTTTGGGGTTGAGCTTCATGTGGACGGCCTTCAGGGTCTAGAAAGTCTCCTTGATATTGTCAATAAAATCTTTAGAGGTCCTGGACTATAAAGTCGTCCACGTAGACCTCTATGTTCCTCCCGAGATGGTTCTTGAATACCTTATGCATAGCTCGCTAGAATTTCTACCCCTGTGTTCTTCAGACCGAACGACATTTTTGTATAGCAGTATGTCCCGACCTCTGTGATGAACGAGGTCTTTTCCATGTCTTCTGCCACCATTGGGATTTGGTGGTACATCTTATATGCATCCAGGAAGCACAACCACTGACATGCAGCTGTTAAGTCCACCATTTGATTGATGCTCGGGAGTGGGTAGGAGTCCTTCTGACAATATTTGTTTAGTGTGGTGAAATCCGGACACATCGTCCATGTCCCTTCTTTCTTTGGGACCACAACTGCGTTGGCTAACCATTCTGGGTATACCACCTCTTTCAGAATTCTGGCATCAAGAAGAGCTTGGATGTCTCGAGCTATGACCTCGATTCGCTCAGGGGCAACAGTCCTCTTCTTTTGCTTCACCTGCTTGACTCCTGGTTTGAGCTCGACATTATGCTCAACCATTTTTCGGTTTACTCCTTCGAGATCGCTACGCTACTAGGCGAAGACTTTCAAATACTCTTGAAAAGGATCAACAAGTTTCCCTTTAACTTTGGGTGGCAATAACTCTCCAATTTTTATCAAATTCTCAGGAAATTTTAGGTTGAGGAACACCTTCTCTCCTCTGCCAGCTGCCTAGATTCTGTAATCATCATTCCCCTTCGGCAGGTTGATGAAGTTTTCCTTCACAAGCTCAGGCAAGCTCTCTTTGTTACCTTCAATGATGTAACATTCTATGGCGAGCTATCTGTCCTTTTCTAGGACAATCCAGGTATTTCCAACCTGGATTTTCATGCTGTAGTTTAGTAGTGAGATTTCTGCTTTAGGGTCCGTAACCCCCCTTCTGCCCAAAATTGGGCTGTAGGTCCTGGGGTCGTCGACCACCATCCATTCCATAACCTCGGTGACCTCCTTGTCTTTCGCGTGGACAGTAGTTGGGACACGAAGGATCCCATCTACGTATGTCGTGTTGCTATTAAAGCTTGTCAGAGTTGTGTTCAACCTTATCAATGAGCTCTTGTCTATCCCCATCTGGTCAAATGCCTTCCAGCATAGGATATTCACAGCACTTCCAGTGTCCACCAGTATTTTGCGCACCTGGAAGTCTCCGATCTGAACAGACACTATTAGAGGTTCTGAGTCTTCCCCTCGGTCTCACCTTGACCTTCTCTCGATCTCATTTATTTCATCAAATGGAGCGCATTGATTCTGTGGGGCTACTGGAGGTGGATTAGTTGGACCAGGGTTCCTTGCCACGAATTCTTGAAGATGATCTTCTTTCACTAATCTCTTGATCTCACGTTTGAGGTTGAAACAATCCTCCATGAGATGACCGTGGTCCTAGTGAGAGTGGAAGAACTTGGTAGGGTGGTCTCTTTTAGCCATTGAACTTTTGAGAGGTCTTGGCTGCTTTAGTAGACCTCTTTTTTCCATGACCACCAGAATTTCCGCTTGTGAGGTCTTCAAAGGAATGGTCACGAGGTCGGGGATGATCTTTCTTTTCTTGTTTGAAGTTCCTCCTTTTGAGTGGAGGTCCTTCCTGTCCCTTTTTGAGGACTAAGGGCTTTTTGGTCGCCCTTTGTTGTCTGTTTCAATGGACATATAATGTACGTTCTGCCTGGCCTCGGTGTGGTTGTGAATCTCTCCGAGAGCGCACTGGAGTACATTCCATGGACATATAATCTCGTCTACCGGAAATTCCCTCCAAGGCTGCCACCATTCGTTCCAAAAGGTCTGCTAGAACTGATATTTGTATTCTCCCAGATCTCTGTGGCTTGGGGTTATTGTTATTGGCAATGGGATCAGGGTGCCCCTGCTTGAGCCTTTCTTGCACAGGTGGATGTTTTGCTAGGACCCTCCGAGACAGACCAGACCTAGATGGTCGTGGTGGTTCCTGCTAGGCGACCACGACTGGTTTGTTGCTCTCCACCAGTTGTCGGGCTTCAGATACCATTTTGCCAATGAGCAGCTGAGTCCTGCTGTTTGGTCTGCCCTGGCACGGTGGTTGAACGCATGTCGGTTGTGATTGAGTCATTAGGCTTTTTATTTGTTTGGTGTAGGAAAGAAAGCTGAGCTTTTTGCATGTTTCCCACAGATAGCACCAGAAGTGATGGGGCTCAAAAGTGAACATCGGGTCACGCCTAAAACCTTGATGACGTCGATAACTGCAACCTGAGAAGAAAGTAGAAACCATCACCAGAGGTGGGCTGTGCCTAGGGAAGAGTTTCGATGCCTAAGTTAGTATTCTGAGAGCAATCAAGTGTAATTAACTCTCAAAAAGTTTGTTCTCACTCGTCCGTAAACTGATTATGATTTGATTATATAGAAAAGAATCAGTTATCTCCTCCATTTGGACTATGCTTTTACGCAACAATAGGTAATTAGGATAGTTGTGAGATTGTGTATAATCCTGCCAACTGCTCCTAGGATCGTGGAGTTTCCCTTGGTTGAGATATCTTGCCATTCACGTCTCTGTCGAGGGCGGCGAGCTCTCTAACTGATCTCTAAACCAACTTCACAACCTGCCCTTAGACATCAAAAGTCTCGACTGTCTCTTTCGGGGAGGTCGCGCCGAGTGGCTGTAGGCACATAGGGGATATGTTAGGAGCTGTGCACAATTAGTTGTGGCATGGAAGATGTATAAGACAAGTTGGGAGTTACCAGGTGGTGGTCCAAGGACTGGTGATACCTCTCTTGAGCTCATTTAGGAGGTCGGTGGTAGCAAGTCGCTGCCCACCTATCCTTGTTGACTTTATGAGCCTGATTTTCAGGTATTGAAGGTTAGGGCCTTGGGCCCATTTGGATTGACTTCTGTCTGAGTCTTACTTGTTTGTTTATGTTAACTTGTCCGGGGCGTACCCGTTTCTCCCATCTATATATATAGAAAATAAAAGCACTGAAAGACATTAAAAACCTTCACAACCTAAAATGTCTATATTTGTTCCTAATTCCTATCTCAATTTATCACTCGCGCGCGGTGCATTCTTGCTGGACATTATCGCTGAGAACATTTTTATATTTAAAATATAACTATATGGGAAATGCTAAATTTCTTTGATATTAAAGCTTTGATTGATCTAACTGTCTTTATCCGGATTCAAATATTTCTATTTTTATTTCATATTATTTGAAATTGAATACTTTATTTTTAAAAATAAATAGATTTCTATAATATAAAGTTTTATTAATCCCTTCATTGATTGTTCCTGTGAGGACACCCTAATGGTTGGAGTGACAAGCGTGTAACTCGTAGATTTCGAGTTTGAATTCCATCAACATCATTCTGGATTAGTGGAATGTTAAAGTGTATACAAACTGACTTAGACATCTTTAAAAAAAGATATTATCTGGCGCCACCGGAGGATTTGCCCTAGCTGATCTATATCCGTCCAGCAGCTGGAAGTTCCTCGGTGTTTTTAGCGGTGCAAACCGTAAACTGTTGAGAATGCCCCGTGAAATGGATGCCGTCTTGGATAAATATCATTAAGGAGCATGTCCGGAAAAAGGAGATCGATAGTACGACACAAGAAGAGATAATTGATGTCCTTCTCCGACTTAAAGACACTGGAAACTTTCAAATTCCCATCACAAATAGCCATATTATAGCTACAATTTTTGTAAGTATGTATTTCTAACATTTTTTTTGGTTTTCTTTTACAAATTTCAATTTGATTACATTTTTAAGTTACTTTCATAACTCAAACTCATAAGGTTTGACAAGAAGCATGATTAAGTTATACCCTCTACTTATCAAGTCATTTCAAATTTTGTTATTATGTTAATTATATTATTCTTATATATTTCTTTCAGGTTTTCACAAAAATATGATTATAAAGTTTAATAATTGATGGGAGAAACAGATATGACCCGGACAAGTTAACACAAACAAGTAGGACCTAGACAGAAGTCAATCCATATGGGGCCAAGGCCCCAACCTTCAATGCCTAAAAGTCAGACTCACAGATTCAACAAGGATAGGTGGACAGCGACCTGCTGCCACCGACCTCCAAGGTCACCGACATCCTAAATGAGCATGAGAAAGGCGTCACTAGACCTCAACCCACGACCTATTAACTCCCAACTAGTCTCATACATCTTCGATGCCACGACTAGATGTGTGCGACTCCTAACAACTCCCATGAGCCTACTACCACTAGGAACGACCTCTCAGAAGAGATAGTTGAGACCCTCGATATTCATGGGTAGGTCGCAAAGCAGGTCCAGAAGTCGCTCTCAACCCAAGGAACCTCCAAGATTTCAGGAGCAGATGACGGGATCCCATGATCCCACAACTATTATAACCACCTACTGCCACGTAATACTAGAGCCCAAATTAAGGAGGTAACTTATATCTCTTTTAAATAATCAAACCCAACATTGTCTACGGACAAGTTGGATAAGCCACACAAGAGACAGTTTCTCTGGAACTGATTACTCCTAATTACTCTCGGAATACTGATTTAGGCATACGAGCTCTTCTTCGAGCACAGCCCACCTCTGGTGACTAATCTCTTCTTTCTTCTCAGGTTTCAATCGATTAACGTCATCACGGTTTTGGATTATCCGGTGTTCATATTTTGAACCCCATCAATAATATTCAAGTATCTTAAATATTCAAAATTTTTACACCTAAATATCTAAGCAAATCATTCTATTTTATCTTAATTTATTAAGAAGAACATATATAAAAAATATTTGAAAAAAAATTAACACAAGTGTTTTTATATATAGTTTTTACATATTATATCTTAATTATTGAAAAACAAATACAAAAAATTTAAAACCTGATTTAACACCTTAATTTTCCTATTAATTTGGTTTGACTTCCAGCTCAATTTTAGAAAATTAGATGAGACTGATTTACCAATTATCATATTCTCTCTCACCGTATAATATGATTTCAGGATATATTTGTTGGGGAACCGGAAGTTCATCCGCATTTGTGGAGTGGCCAATGTCGGAGATGCTGAGAAATCCTCACGTCATGGCCAAAGCGTAGAGTGAAATAAGGGAAGCCATTAAGGGAACGAAGAAGAAGAAGACAGTCAAGGAAGGTGACATTCCAAAGTTCAACTACTTGAAGTTAGTCATCAAAGACACTCTCGGACTGCACCCTCCCTTTCCACTGCTGCCGAGAGAAAGCAGAGAGGATTGTGAAATTGATGGATATCACATTCCGAAGTGTACAAAGGTCATTATCAATGTCTGGGCAGATGGAAGAAACGACGACTATTGGTCAGATCATGATTCGTAGAGTTTTTGTACCTGAGAGATTTGAAGATACTACAATTGATTACAAAGGAAACAGTTTTGAGTATACGCCGTTCGGTTCTGGACGGAGGATTTGCCCTGGAATGACATTTGGTTTGCCCAATGTTGTGCTTCATTTGGCTCTTGTTACTCTACCATTTTGACTGGAAACCCCCTTTTGCAGCTGGTTTCGGACCCATGGATTTGGACATGGAATAGGCTACCGGATTGGGACCCCAAGAAAAAACCAACTTTTGGTGGTGGCGAATCCATTTGATAATTTGGAAAAAAAAATACCTGCCGGGATCTTTAATTCTGACCATAAGTTTTCGGCCGCTTTCTTTAAGAGTTTTCAGTTTTACCCAAAGCGTGACAATTATTTCCTATTTATCAAAATCTTCACAACATTTCGCACACATATCTAAAATCAACTTTTCATTCTACACTTGATGGGGTTCAAGCGTGAACTCCGGGTCATCCAAAAACAATGATGATGTCAATCGATTGTAACCTGAGAAGAAAGTAGAGATTAGTCATCGGAGATGGGTTGTGTCCGGGGAAGAGCTCTGATGCCTAAGTCAGTATTCCGAGAGTTAACAGGGGTAATTAGTTTTCAGAGAGACTGTTCTCTTGTGTGTTGTGTGCTGTGTTGAACCTCCTTTTTCTTTTTGTAGACTGTGTCGGATTTGATTATTTAAAAGAGATATTAGTTACCTTCCCGATTTGGGATCTGCTATTACCTGATAGTAGACAATTAGGATAGTTGTGGGATTGTGGAATCCCACCAACTGCTCCTGGAATAGTGCAGTTTCCTTAGGTTTAGATATCTTGTCATTTACGTCTCTGTCGACAGCTGCGAACTCGCTAACCAGCCTCTGGACCAACTTCGCGACTTGCCCGTGGACATCGAGGGTCTTGGCTATCTCTTCTATAAGGTCGCATCGAGTGGTAGTTGGTTCATGAGAGTTGTTAGAAGTCGTGTACATCTAGTCGTGGCATGGAAGATGTATGAGATGAGTTGGGAGTTACCAAGCCATGGGTCGAGGACTGGTGGTACCTCTTTCGAGCTCATTTTAGGAGGTCGATGACCTTGGAAGTCGGTGGTAGCAGGTCGCTGCCCACATATCCCTATTGACTTCGTGAGATTAACTTTCAGGTATTATGGGTTGGGGCCTTGGGTTAACTTCCGTTCGGGTCCTGCCGGTTTGCATTGACTAATCCAGGTCGTACCCGTTTCTCCCATCTTTACCCCCCTTTAGGCCAGTGAGCTCAGAGGTTGTGGTGCCTAAATTACCATCTTCAAGTCATAGCTGCTAATGGTTTCGCCGATTAATTATAACCTCTAATTTTGGGGTACCTTTCCATTCAAGTCTCTGGTGGAGAGCTACAAGCTAGCTTTCAATTTTTCGGCCTCAAGCAGAGTTGTGCACACTTGGTCGTAGCATGGAAAGTATATGAGCAGGATTGGGACTCACTAGGTTGTAGATCGTGGTCTAATGAGGCCTTTGTTGTGCTCATTTGGAGGTCGATGATGACCTCAAGGTTTGTGACCTAGGAGGTTGGTACTAGGAGGTCCTTTCCCACTCGTTCCTCTGGACTCTTTAGTCTGGCTATAAGGTATTAGAAGCTACCATCTCTAAGTCACAAGTCTGACCTTCAAGCGTTAGAAATCACCATTTCCAGGTCGGGGGCCTAAACTTCAGGCATTAGAGATTGCCATCTATAGGTCGTGGAGCCTGACTTTCAGGTATTGAGAACTACCATCTCTATGTCGGGGCTTTGAATTTTAGGTATTAAAAACTACCATCTCTAAGTCGAGGGTCTGACTTTCAAGTATTAAGAACTACCATCTCTAAGTCGCGACCTTTGGAAAGTCGTGCCATTTCCTTGTAGCTGCTCGCGAGCTTGACCTACAGGTATTGAGGTTTACCATCTTTAGGTTGTGACACTTGAGAGGTCGTGCCGCTTCATTCTATCATGGTTATTTCTGAAAGAAGATATGTCCTTTCGGGTTTCTGGGGAGCTGAATCGCTCAGTTCGGATGTGGAAGATCGTGTTGCTTCAGCTGAAGCGTTTCCAGTTTTGGGAAGTCATCCCGCCTGATTCAGGGAAGTTGAACTGCCTTAGTTTCAGGAAGACATTGACCCACTTGGTTTCGAGTAATTGCCCCTTTTTAGTTTTGGAAGGTCGCCCCATTCTGTAACCCGAGAGACTCCTCATTCCATATAAATTAGGAGTCTCGGAATGTTTAGGATTTACCTAAACTTTTTTGCGACTTGTTTGAACTTATAGAGCTTTCTGCTTAGAACTTCTTATTCCTTTTCTGCCTGAGCATTTAGTTTCCTCAAGACAGTTTTCCTTCCTCCAGGATCTTACCAAGTGAGTTTTCTGTCTCTTTTCTTTGAGAAAAAATTACATCCTTTTCGGCTTTTTACTTCATCTCAATATGTCAACTTCGTCGTCTTCGGTGTCTAGCACCCCCTCTTCAAATCCGGATAGATAACATGCTTTTCTTCTCTGATTGATTTAGAAAACGGAGTCTTTTATTTCCCCCCAGTTTTGGCTAGGGCTCCTTCTTTTGAAACTCAGACCTTTGAGCTTTTTGAGATAGAGGCCTGTTCCATATCTTCTTCCTTAAACCACAGTGTCGTTTTTAATATCTGCAGTGAGTGGAGGCTAGGAAAAGGCCAGAGAGTTGCCATCGAGGGGCATGACTGCCCTTACAGTAAACGTGATGGACATATAGTCCTTTATTTTTCTAGCCTTAAGAGAGGCATTCTTCTTCCTCACCTTCATCCACTGTTTCTTGACCTCACCTACTTTTGGCACTTCACCTTAGCCCAAATTGTTCCAAATTCCCTCCGGACTGCGATCGCTTTTATAGCGACCTATCATCTTTACCGAGTTCCAGTAACTCTGATGCTCTTTAGGTGATTTCACAAGCTGGGGTTTATTCAGTGTCTAAGGCTTCTAAGGGGAGAATTCAGTTTACCAGTTGGTATAAGCTAGTTGGTCACTTTCAATCCTTCGCGGGCGAGTGGAAACCCTTTTTCTTTTATGCCCATCTTCCAAATCATTTGGTTCAGTCTGATCCAAATTGGAGCCTAAACAGCTCAATCTCCAACTAGCTGCCTGACTTATCTGTTGAACATGCTGAGCATAGGGATTTCTTGATGGACCTAGTTGATTCTGACAAACCCAAGGTGGGATGTGCAGCCAAAATTTAGCCTGAATCCTTCCTTCGCCCTGTTGGATTAGGATGTCCAGTAGAGCATAATCTTCCTTCTATCAGGGAATCTATGGGAATATCTTCTGACCTATGGCTTCGTATTGACAATTCTTCTTTTTCTCTGTCTGGGCAAATATGAGGGCCACAACTTGGATCTTTGATGATTCTGAGCCTGCTCCAACTCCTTTAGGTAGAGCTCGTGGAACTGCTGGAGCCTTTTCAGGTACAGACCCAGCTGTCAACATTCCTGTTTTCTGGGGTAGGGGGGGACAGGTAGTTGCTGAAAGGACTAGGGGAACCTCTAAATAGAGTTCGAGGCCATTGGGATGATGGCCTCTGACAAGCTTATCAAGTTTCAATCTATATCTTCTTCGCCTTCTCCCCAGCTGGCTAAAAGGGTTCCCCCGAGCTTAGTTGCTAAGAGGAAAGCTCCTATGACCTCTGAGCACAAGCTAGCCTAAGGTTGCAGACACCTTCAAGAGGTTGGAAAATGCCATGGCCTCTCATTCTATAGAGGATGATGCAAGATGGGTCCCTAACCTTGCAATGAAGGCCTCTGACTCTCTGCTCTAATTTCCCCACTCTCAATCTTTTCTGATGGAGTGCGCTCCTTCGATTGACCAGGAAATTTGTCAGCAACTATCAGAAATGGAGATTGACAGGTTCGGCACTTCCCTTTACATTACCGTGAGTCTCCATGATCCCCTGCATATTTCCAATTGCTCTTGTCTCATTCTGATTTTGGCAATGACCTCTCTTGTTAATTTTTTTAGGGCTACATCTTCTTAAGGGAGAACCTGAGGAGGGAGGCCGAGAAGGCCACAGTGGACAAGGACTTTGCCTCTCTCATCTCTGAACTCCAGGATGCTAAGGCTCGCCTGAAAAAAGAGAATGTTGAGCTGGCAGCTTCTGTTGGGGAATTAGCCAGACTCCTCTCCAAGTGCAAAAGAGATTTTGATGAAGCCAGCACCAACTGCAAAGCCATGTCTGTGGTGTTGGATGAGGCTTACAAGAGGATCTCAGAGCTTACAGAACCCGAAATCTAGCATAAGAAGCGCCCCCAGGAGCTTGAAGCTAAGCTGGAGGATTTCCAAGATCTTTCTGATAAGGATGGCAACCTCTCTATGAAGAGGCAAGAGGAGATTTGACCTCAAGAAAACTCATCCCGAGCTAAGGACCAACTCTACATTTGATGCTGCACTTTACCATCTAGAGTTGGTAACTTCTCTTCCTTGGTGTCAAGAGGATCTGGATGAAACTTCTCCAGAAGAGGCCGCTGCTACTGAGGTCTTGGCTCAGGCTGGACAAGCTGAAGTGGTCCATGCCGGGCAAGGAAACGAGCTTGGGGAGGCTGTCCCGAAGGTCAGGGTTTCAGAGAAGAAGGTCTCGAATGTCACCCCCCTAGCCATGATATCTTCTGAAGGTATTCCCATGTTTTACAGTGTAGATTCTTTTTAGGAAATGTATCCCCACCTGATGAGTAACTATTTTGGAATAGGTACCCAACCTTTTCCAGGACATTTGTCCATTTCTGATATAGCCCTTTTTTTTTTATCTAGCAATATTTCCTTCTATTTTGCATTCCTTTCTATTGCTGCTGGGGCAAAGGCAATTGGTGGAAAAGGGGTTCCTCCAAGCAGTTCTGAGCTAGTCACTATTCTAGGAGAGGAGGAGGAGGATGATAATGTGCCACTTGTGCAATGCCAATCCCGGAAGTAGCTTCAGACCTCTTCTTGTAATAGCCTATGACTTTATGCACCTGAATCTTTACAATTTCCACATTTCTGAATATTGGTAGAGGTTTGTTTGTGGCCTCTGTTTTTTATACAATTTCCACATTTCTCAATTTGCCTCTGTTTTTTATGCAATTCCCACATTTCTGCACCTTTGCTAAGTGTTCTGCCTATACTTTTTTGCACTTTGAATCTTGAGGCAAATTGAACTTGAGGGAATATATCATAGAATGAAGACCAGATAAGCTTTAAAAAGGGAATAACTTATCTTGTATTCATGCTTTGCTCAAACTAAAAACTGATACTGTAGCCTGAGGTCGCCGTGACTCTCGGCGAGGTCTTTTTAAATAGATTCTCTAGGTAGTCAGCTTCAGGCATAGAACTTCTTTAAGTGGCAAATGTTCCAAGGCTGCAGGAGTTGTCTTCCTTCGAGATCAGTGAGCTTATAGCTCCCTCGTTTGTGGACTTCTTGGACTATGTAAGGTCCTTCCCAGCTTTTTTGCAGCTTGGTAAGCTGACCTTCTTTGTCAACGTCTGACCTTTTGAAGACCATTTTTCCAACTGTGAACCATCTTGTTTTCACTCTTTTATTGAAAAAATTTGTGACCTGCCTTTAGTAGGTTCTATCTGCTTCCATTGCTTTGTTTCTAACCTCTTCAAAGAGGTCAAGGTTTGCCCTTCTCTCCCCTCGTTTAAGATTGAATTATATTCAGTCAGTCCTAAAGGCCTCATGCCAACCTCGACCGGCATCACTACTTTTGCTCCAAAGTGCAAATTGAATGGCGTTTCCCCAGGAGCTTTTTTAGGCGTTCTCCTATATGCCCAAAAAATGCTTGGAATCTCATCCAGCCAGACAGTTTTGCGACCTTCTTTCTCAAGCTCGGTGAGTCTTTTCTACAGTCCTTCCAGGATAGTTCTGTTTGTGGCCTCAGCAATTCCATTGGCTTAGGGATGAGCTGCAGAGGTAAATATCTGTTCAATTTTCAAATTCTCGCAGAACGTTTTGAACGGGTCGCTAATGAACTGTCTTCCATTGTCTGATATTATAGCTTGGGGGACCAAGAACATGCACACAATGTTTCTCCAGACAAAAGATTGGACTTTTGGTGATGAGGTGGTTGCCATTAGTTCTGCTTCAACCCATCTGGTGAAGTACTCCACGACAATAATTAAGAATAGAACACCCCCCACTCTTTTTGGGAAGGGTCCCAGTATGTCAATGCCCCAGATATCAGAAGCATTGATGGATTGGTTCCTTGTTGTCAGCACATGTGATTTGCTACCATGCAACTGGCAGTTCATGCACTTCTATATGTTCTTCTAAATGTCTGAAACCATTGAGGACTAGTAATACCCTGTTCTTAATATCTTTTAGCAACAATCTCCGCTCCTATGTGTGATCCACATATTCCGTTATGTACCTCTTCAATGATGTATTGTCCCTCTCCTCGACATAGACATTTGAGTAATGGTCAAGTATAAGACCTCCTGTATACCTCGTCAGGTCCTATCATGGTGTAGCGAGGTGACCACTTTCGCACTTGACGAGCTTCTTTTTAGTCCTGCGAGAGGTCGCCATGCTTGAGGAATCTGTAGATTGGATATCTCCAGTCTACCTGATCCTCTATAACCAAGCTCTTGTCTTGGCTTATACTTGGAGAGTATAACTATTCCAGTGGTAGCTTTGCATTAGTCTTGGCTATGTCTCGATAGACTTTGGACAGTGCATCTGCCTCTAAATTTTGGTCTCTGGTTTTCTGCTCAATGAGGAAACGCTCGAGCTTGGATGTGATATTTCTTTCTTGTTTGAGATATTGGATCAAGTTGTCTTCTCTAGCTTCATATTCCCCAGCTACCTAGCTAGCTATGACCTGTGATTCCGTTTTAACGTGTAACTTCTGCACTTAGAGGGTTCTTATAAGTCTTAGACCTACTAAGAGAGCCTTGTATTAGGATTCATTATTCGAGGTTGGGAAGTTGTACTTCACAAAGTAAGGGATTCTCACTCCCTCAGGGTTGATCAATACTATTCCAACACCTGAGATTTCCTTTTCTGTGGAACCATCTTTATACATTGTCCAGAAGTTGCTTTCAAAGGTATTTGTGAGCCCGGTGGAGCCCTCGTGCATTCTTCTACGAAGTTTGCGAGAGCTTGAGCTTTGATCTCTCTCCTTGGCTCGAATTGAATTTGATATCCCAAGAGCTTGAGAGACCACTTCATTATCCTGCCCGGGCTTGGCTAGAGCTTGTTTTAGTGGCAGGTTGGTTAAGACTCTGATCGGGCAAGCTTCAAAATATGACTTCAATTTCCTCGAGGTGATAATAATGAGGTACAAGAATTTGTCGAGGTCCGAATATCTAGTTTCTGGACCTTTGAGCAATCAACTTACATAATAAACAAGGAACTGTTATGCTAACCTTTCTACCAATAGCACTGAGCTGACTGCTTTCTTTATTGTAGTAAGGTACAACGAGATTTCCTCTCCTGACCTCGGAGAAACAAGTTGAGGAGGCTACCCTTGGAAGTCCTTCAACTTGATGAACGGTGCTTGGCATTCCTTAGTCCACTGGAAGTCCTTTGGATTCTTTATGACGTCGTAGAATTTTTCTCTTTTATCCACCATTTTGCTAATGAAGCGCCCTAGTGTTGCCATCTTCCCTGCTAGACTCTGAACCTCCTTGATGTTTTTGTTAGGTTCCATGTCCAACAATGCTTTTATCTTGTCTAGATTGGCATCAATACCTCTTTCAGAGATCACGAAGCCTAGAAATTTACCCGCTAACTCCGAAGGTGCATTCTTCTAGGTTGAGCTTGATGTGGGCACCCTTCAAGGTCTGGAAAGTCACCTTAATGTCATCAATGAATTCTTCAGAGGTCCTGGATTTGATAACTATGTCATCCACATAGACCTCTATGTTCCTCGAGAGCTGGTTTTTGAATACCATGTGCACATCCCGCTGGAATTCTACTCCTGTATTCTTCAGGCATAACGACATTTTGGTGTAGCAGCAGGTCCCAACCTCTGTGATGAACAAGGTCTTCTCTATGTCCTCCACCACCATTGGGACTTGGTGGTACCCTTTGTTAGCGTCTTGGAAGCATAACCATTGATACCCAACTGTAGAATCCACCATTTGATCTATGCTTGGAAATGGATGGGAATCCTTCTAACAATACTTGTTAAGTGTGGTGAAGTCCACACACATCCTACATCGAGAAGAGCTTGGACTTCTCGAGCTATGACTTCATTTCGCTCGGGGGCGAAGTTCCTTTTCTTTAGTTTCACCAGCTAGATCCCTGGTTTGAGCCCGACCTTGTGTTCAACAATTTTTCAGTCTACTACCTCAAGGTCACTAGGCTACCAAGCAAAGACCTTCAGATACTCTTGATGGGAATCAACAAGTTTCCCTTTTATTTTGGGAGGTAATGCCTCTCCTACTTTTATCCCTTTCTCAGGAAGTTCTGGGTTGAGGAACACATTCTCTCCTTTAGCAGCTGCCTAAATCTGGAAATTGTCATCCTCTTTCGGGAGGTCCATGCACTCCTCCTTCTTGAGCTCAGGCAAGCTCTCCTCATTAAATTCGGTAAGGTAACATTCTGCAACGAGTTGTCTATCCCCCTCTAGGACAATCCAAATGTCTCCGACTTGGATTTTCATGTTGTAGTTGAGTAGAGAAATTTCTGCTCTCAAGTCCATGAACCCCCTTCTGCCTAATATGGCATTTTGGTTCCAGGGACATCGACAACCATCCAAAACAAGACCTCAATGACTTCTTTGCCACTTGCATAGACTATTGTTGGGACAAGGAAAATCCCATCAGCATAAGTTGTGCTGCCGTTGAAGCTGGTCAGAGTTGTATCTAACCTTATCAGTAAACTCTTGTCTATGCCCATCTGGTCAAAGACCTTCCAATCTAGGACATTCGTGGCCCTTCCAATGTCCACTAGTATCTTTCTAACCAGGAAATCTCCAATCTAGAGGTTCTCTGTGAGGGGTTCTGATTCTTCCCCTCAAGCTCGCTTTGACCTCCTCTCGATGGCATTTATTTCACGCACCAGAGGATGCAGATTTTAGGGGGCCACTGGCGGCGGATCAGTAGGGCTCGTGTTCCTAGCCAGGAACTCTTGCAAGTGACCCTTTTTCACCAATCTTTCGATCTCCCGCTTGAGGTTGAAGTAGTCTTCAGTGAGATGGCCATGGTCCTTGTGATAGTGACAGAACTTCGATGCGTCTCTAAAGCCACAGGACTCTTGAGATGCCTGGGCAGCTTCAGGAGTCCTCTTTTCTCCATGATCACCAGGATTTCTGCTCGTGACGTTTTGAGAGGTTTGGTCACGAGGTTAGGGATGGTCTTTCTTTTCTTGTCGGAAGTTCCTCCCTTTGAGTGGAGGTCCTTCCTGTCCCTTTTTGAGGACTGAGGGCTTTTTGGTCGCCCTTTGTTGTCTCCTTTTGTGGCTGAGGCAAAGCCAGGGATCTTCTTCTGGACCACTGTTTAGTTGGCCTTAATCAATTTTTGTAGGAGTGTCTGCAACTACTTGATGGTTCTCACTAGCTCCTCGGCCAGCCTAAGGACTTTTTACCCCCCTTGCAAACCTTGTTTGAAGGCAATGACATATATGGCGTCGTTTTTTTGCTCAATCCCCACTGCTTCATTATTGAAGCAACTGTATTAGCTTCTTGTACTCTCTCCAAATTTTTGCCTGATGTTGAAGAGGTCATTGATATCCTTCTTACATCTCCTGCTGCTCTGATAGTTTTTCAGGAATAGCTCTTTAAGCTGTGTCCAGCTTGAGATGCTCACCTCTGGGATGCATTTGAACCATAACTGAGCCTTCTTAGTAAGTGTTGACCGAAAGGCCCTACATTTGACGTGGTCAAGATACTCGAACATCTCCATGCAGGACACTGAAGGGAATCGGATCCCGAATCCACTAGGAAACGGATCCGGAGTCCCAGGATTTTAAAAAATTTTCTCACATTGGA
>JAOXNR010031663.1:0-22561 GCA_028571225.1 Parsonsia alboflavescens | reverse complement strand
CATGGTCATTAGTCACTAGCTTGAATCTCTTGTTGAAGTCTTGGGGAAAATTTCAGATTATGAGTGACCTTGGGTTTGGATATATGGATGTTGAAATTTCAGCCATAATTCAAGTGAATCACACCATTGTGGATGCTCGATGGTTCTTGTAAAAACATGTTCTTAACTTTGTTCACATACCTCCACAACCTAGTGGTGTATAAATTGCGGACACTGTTTACTAGTGTTTGAAAGAATGGGGAATTGAGAACAAGATCTACACATTTTCAGGGGATAATGCATCATGTAATGATTCTGCAATCCGAATTTTAAAGGATTCTTATTCAAGGAGTAAGAGGTTATTGTGTGAAGGCAAGTTGTTAGGTTTATATTTTGAACCTTATGGTTCAAGATGGCATTTCATAGATCAAGTAAATCATTCAAGAAATTCACTATAACATCAATTATATCAATCAAAATGAAGTGAGACTTTGATTATTTTTAGAGATTGTGCAACAAATTCAATTGCCAGGTAGGAGATTAATTCTAGATTGCAAAACACGTCGGAATTCCACTTATGAGATGTTAGCTACTGCAATAAAGTTGAAGGATGCATTTCCAAGATTTTATGATCAGGAGGCTAATTTTGATTGCTGTCCACTAGAGGAAGATTGGATTTTAGTGGAAAAGGTATGTGAGGTTTGGGCAGTTTTCAATGAAACAACAACGAAGGTCATTTCTGGTAGTGATTATCCGACTTCTAATCTATATTTGACTGAAGTGCATAATGTGAAGATAATGTTAGATAAGAAGCAACTAGATAAAAATGTGTTCATTCATGTCATAACCAGTAAAATGAAGTTGAAGTTTAATAAATGCTGGGGAGAACGTAACTTGTTGATGGCAATAGCTTCCAGTTTGGATCCAAGATGCAAGATGAGACTTATTGAGCTTTATGGAGAATATGTAAATGAGTTTCATAATGAAACTAAAGGTGAGGGAGCTCCAATAGTAGGTTTGCAAGCTGATGGTTTGACGGGTCAATGTTCTACTTCGGGTTGGAATACTTGTATGAAGTATCTAAGGACTGTAGAGGGCAATTAATCTCAAAAAGTCAGATCTTGATAGCTATCTTGAAGATGGATGCTATATTCATGAAGGGGATCCTCTTTGTTTTGATGCTTTAAATTGGTGGAAGAGAGAGTCAACGCAAAGAATCGTAGTTTATCAAAAATGGCTTGTGACATCCTTGCTATTCCTTTCACCACAGTGGCGTTAGAAGCAACATTTAGTACTGGAAATAGAGTAATTAATCCATATCGTTGGTCATTATCTTTAGAAATGGTGCAAATGTTATTATGTGGAGGTGATTGGTTATGTAATCTTCATGCAGTGAAGAAGAAGAGGAAAGGTGAGACATATTTTTCATTTTTTATATATATTCTTGGTTTAATCTGTTTCCTTTTCTTTTGTTGTAGGAAGAGAATAAATAGAAAGAAATTCTTCTTCCATGATATGCAGCTAAAATGGAAAAGCAGACAACTTTCTGGTGAGTTTTGATACTGGCTAGATTTACTTTTCTTTTGCTCGGGAATGGAAATTATTACTCAGAAGTACTTTCTCCTTCCTTTTATGGGTCTATGAAATTGTTTGTTTTGAGTTTGTTTTCTTCATTCACTATTAACAAGAGTTGTTGTGGGGACTTTGGTATTGTTCTAAATTAGAGATAAAAAATGATTTAGTGGGAAAAATTAATATAGAATGGGGACTACTTCTGATTCCATCTAATGGTGAAGAAACTCCATATTTGCAGTTTATGTGAAAATTTTGAATAGGTACTTAACATTGATGATAGTTGCCTAAGAGATGAAAATAACCAAATATGAACTTTTTGTTTTGTCATTGTGGGTCGATTTCTGAATTAGTTTCTGGGTTAATTTCATAGAGTATTGATGTAGGGCTTCCGTGGGAACTATATCTAAATTTCATTCCAGTTAACATAGTAGTTTCTGACTTTGGCCCTTGGAGTCAAGTTGGGTTGAGTTGTATCTTAAGCATTTTACTATTGCTAAAGGCAGAGTGATTTAGTAGTTGAACATTGAAATGCATATGATGTTTGGTATGCATTTATCAGATTACACTTCTTTCTGAATTTAGATGTGATCTCTATATTTGTGCCAGAACCTCGCAGATATATATATTGGAAAGCACATTTTGTGGATTTGAATTGCTGCTATTTTTGTTAATTGCTTTATTTCCCCCCTTCTTACTGAGCTAAAATAAAGAGGACATTCTTGTAACTACTTATATATATATTACAATAAAATAACTACTGTAAAATAACTAAAATTACAGTTATGAGACATATATATATATTACTAATCTGAACATGGACATTCTTGTTCCACCAAAAACATATTTAATCTTTAATTTCTATGCCTTACAGGGATTTGACCCTTTCAGCTCTCCTTCCCTCTTGCAACTCTATTGAATGTCATATTCGGGTTTTGGCTGCAGCATGTTCTCCTCCCAAAGTCATGACATATATGTTTGACAAATTGAAATCTCTCCAATTAGCATTTGAATTGTGCTGATGTATACAATTTGGAATTTTAAACCCTTGTACCTTGTCTGTGTAGGAAATGGAACAACTTCTTCAGGGTTTCTTTGAGACAGCAAAAAATTTGAATGTCTTTGACGCAGAGCTAGTGGATGAGTTAGACCCGATTCCAACATGCACTCTACGTTGATCTGAACGATTGAAACAACTTCCTCCAAAAGCTACTCCATGTCGTTCAGATCGATTAGTCCAAAAGAGTTGAAGAGTGGGTTGACCGAATGCAAGTTGGAGTTAGGAATATTTTCAGATTGCTTATTGATTTTATTTCCTTATTTACACTGAATTCCTATTTAGGAATATTTTTAGATTGCTTGTTGATTTTGCCCTAATCTCTGCTAGGTTAATTAGGGTTTGAGTAATTTCCTTATTAGTTAACTTTAGGTATTTAAGTTGTTTTTTTGTTTCGACAGTCACAGTCAATTTGAAATTTTTCTCAACTTCTTTTTCGTTTGCGAATTTCTCTGTTTCTCCCCTTTAACTGTTTTAGATTGAAGTTTGATTGTTGGAGTTAGGAATATTTTCAGATTGCTTATTGATTTTATTTCCTTATTTACACTGAATTCCTGTTTAGGAATATTTTCAGATTGCTTGTTGATTTTGCTCTAATCTCTGCTAGGTTAATTAGGGTTTGAGTAATTTCCTTATTAGTTAACTTTAGGTATTTAAGTTGTTTTTTTGTTTCGACAGTCACAGTCAATTTGAAATTTTTCTCAACTTCTTTTTCGTTTGCGAATTTCTCTGTTTCTCCCCTTTAACTATTTTAGATTGAAGTTTGATTATTAGAGAAGAAAAACTCATCTCGTAACTTGATTTTTCTGTAGAGTTCAGAAGATCAAATTCTAAACCCTCAAACTTTGATGGATTATCCAAAGTTTCGAGTTATCAGAATTTTTGTTAGTTACTGTCAATTGATTCAAAAACTCTACCCTACCAGTACTGTTTGCGTCAATATTGTATAATTCCATTTAATTAGCTTTTATTGTATTGTATAACTCCATTTTGATTAGTTTAAATGTATTGTATAACTCCATTTTGGATTTTAAATGTAATTGTTGCAAAATTTAAGTTTAATAAATTTTTTAAAAACTATTAAACGAGTCTGATCTTCAGCCGAGCTTAAACGAACCTAATCTCAAGTTGAGCTTAAACGAGCTTACTCACGAGCCGAGCTTAAACAAGCATGAACTTGAATTTTCGACATTTTTAGATGAGCTTGAACCTGAGTTTGAGCCTTTTTTATTCTTCAAGAGCCAAGCTCAAGCCCGAACCAGAGCTTGACAGAATATAATCGAGTCGAGCTCGAGCCTAGTAGATTCGGGCTCGGCTTGACTCGGTTTGTTTACACCCCTAGTCCACCCTACCCCAGGATAGCTTAAATATCTCTTTCTTGATATTTCATATTTAACTTAAATTATCATAGTTAGTTGTGTTATTTATAAATGATTAATTTATTTTAAATAACTGCCACTGGGGTACTAGGGAGAGGGAGGATACATTAGCTCCATCGGCTACTATTGTCTTTGACCCTGTCGCGCAGGTGAGTCACGACATTATTTTTTAAGTTAATTAGTAATTTTTTAATTTCATATTTATATATCTTATTTGGTTTTTAATTTAATTTTATTAAGTTTTAAATAGTTGGATTTTAAATTATTTCAAGAGGGAAGATGCGCAGTTCGGACCAAGGTCCGGGCTACAAACCTCATGTCACCCTTTACAGATTCCTCTCACCACATAGATTCTGAGGTGCTAAAGAAGAAGCCCATAATGAAAGGGAGAGAGTTGGGTCAGTTAGGGGTGCCACAGAAGATAGTGGACCTTCCAGATAGTTGGATGCTCTTGGATACTTTTAATTCCATAAAGTTGACAAGTCCTATAGAGATTTTGTGATTGTTTAAAGATTGTGCTTTGCATTATTATTATTTTTTTACAATATGATATTCTTTTTTATGAATTTTGGTTGATGTTTGACAAATGTTGAGCCTATTTTGATGTTAAATGGTTGGAGAAATGATTGGGGAGTTTTGGAATGGGTTGAATTGGGGAAGTAAGATTTTTCTGTGTCGAAATGGTTGAGGGTCAGGTTAGTACCTTGGAAGGTCGGAATTATATGCTCGAAGGTCGGGCTCATACTCCCGAAAGTTTGGTTCATCTATCATATTAACCCAACCTTCGGGGGCATTATCCCAATCTTCAGGCATATAATTCTAACCTCCATCAATATAATTAAAAAATACTAAATTTTGATAAATTAATATTATTATTATGAATTTTAAATTAAATCAAAATTATTATTATTATTATTGTTATTAAATTTTAACTTAAATAAAAATTTATATTACTATGTATATTTTTTTTAGTAGGTTAGACTTTATTTGATTTTATTTATTTTAATTCCATTAATATAATATAGTCTAATTCATAATTAAGTTTATGGGCGTTTTTTGAGTATGTTAGAATTTATTTGATGTTTTTTTTCTTTTAATTATGTGTTTTATGCTGTAGACGCTTGATGGGGGAAATCCTTTCATTTGACAGGAACATTATTCAGAATTTCCGAGATTGCACGCAAGAGCGGGAGAACCCTCACATGGTTCAGTTCCTTTGAGGGCTTCGACTAGCAGCTAAAGTGAAATCGGAGGCCTACCCTATAGCTCGTCAGTTCGTGATCGCCCCGCCTTAAGTCTGTATAAGTATACAATTTATTTTTATGAAATTATTTACCTTGCTACATACAATAGAATATCAATTTTAACTAACTCAAACTGCAGAGTGTGCCCCAAGGAGCTTTCCTTTCTACCTTTGCTGCCAGGAACCTTGAGAAGTATAAGTTCGATGATGATTCTATTAGGTAGGTTAGGGGAGAGGGAAAAGATGATGAAGTCAAGTGGTGGGAGGTTGAGGAGGTAATGAATATAGTTATTATTTAAGGCTTTTGATAAATTATGTTTTATATTAATTAATTTAATATTTGCAATGTATTTGTAGATCCTGATGCCATATTGCCACCAAAATCATTAGGTATTGCTCGGATCTCTCCAAAGGGGGCGAAGTTGATATTATATGATTTGAGGCCATTTCTAGATCTGATTGTGAGGGTCCATAGGAGAGAGCTGATAGAGCCAGTCTGTAGGATGCAGCCATGCCTTCTAGTACAGGCCGGATATTATACTATGATGGGAATTGCTGTCGATCCACTTGCCAGGTTCGAATATTCTTTTCTTGACATTAAATCCCTTCCTAGTCAGCTTGATTCGACTAGCCGTGTGACATACATTGCGTATTATATGGCACAGCTACTGAGGGGGCATCTTAAGAAGATGCCCTTACTGGATGGCATTTCAGATGTACCCAACACATCATGGACTAGATGGCTTGGATCAGGCTTTCATGGAGCAGCAGGATGTAGTTTTAGTCCTAGTAATCTTTATTATTTATATTATAAATGTTTTGTACACTATGTAAATTATATAAATGAAAATGAAATTATGTTGTTGTTTTATTTATATTATGTAATTAAAAAGAATATGAAAAAAATTACAAATCATGAATCATCTCAATACCGACATCAACTTCAAAAACATAAACACTCTCATCGAAGATACTTACATTAACATTAAAAAAATCTCCTGCTTCATTTGTCACTGTCAACGTTTCTCCAGAAACTTGAGATTGTTGGGTGGATATTAGATTAGATATGGGCATTTCATGAGTTTTGTCATTTAATATTGCCTAATCTACTTTAGGAGGTGGAACTTTAGTATTGACTGCGTTTAGACAAGTTAGACGATTATGTTATTTTATTTTGAATATTTTGCATGCTTTCTTCCAATGGTGTTGTTCACTTCGAGAGAGGAACTGACCTTCTTGTGGTCATCCTACCTCCCTTCTATCAAGAGGGGCACTAACAACCACATAATCCAAACCTGCAATTTTATTCAAAGTCAAACACAAGGGAATTGGCTGTATCGAAGGTGCATATGCCATCTTTAATATTTCTGTGTCATAGAGTGTAATAGTGACCTCAATTTCACTATAAAAGAAATTAACATGGTTAAAGATGATGAAAAAAAAAAAAATTTACGATTATAATTTTAAATTTATTTTCTAAAAAATTATATTGTAAACATATGGGCAATGTAGAAAAGACCGTCTTGAAGGTCAAACCCACCTTTCAGAAGGTAAGAACGACCTTCTGGTATTTATATCATGTTTTCTTCAATGCCTGGAGACAACAATGGCATGTTTACATAGAATTCCTTCTAGTTTCCATCTCCGACATTCACAAGTCCTTTGAACGATATCCATAACAACATTTGCATGTTATGTGTGATTACCCACGACATACTCTTCTCTACCTCGAATGGATGTAGTATGTAGTCTTTCTTGGCCAACCTTCACAGCTTCTTTCTCAATTCGTTACACAGCACGCTTGGTAATAATATTAGGCATTGTAGCAGCTGCTTCTCGGAGTTTGTTGAACCAACTCTGACACATACCTCTATAAAACTCATGAGCAGATGAAATAGGCAACCTCCGAGCTTTCATTGAAGGACTCCACAAGATTGCTTGTCATTTGGTTGTATCAACTATTCGGATAGTAAGCACGTGACCAACCCGATCGCCCTACCTTAACATGTAACCAACGATGAACTCTAAGGTGTTTATGTTGAATGTTCCCGAAATAGCAGTCACATTTTTGCTTATTATAGACATATGACACACTTTTGAAAATCACCACAATCTGAGGATAGCTGCACTTTGTCTTTAAGTTTTCCTTTAAATGTCAAAAACAAGAGGTATGTGGAACCTCGGGATATACTTTTCTCACTGCGTGTGGTATGCTTTTGTGTCGATCAGATACAATTACCAAACCATCCAGCAATCAGTATGCAGTTCTTAGTCTTCTTAAGAACCACTCCCATGAATCATTTCCCTCCTCTTCACCAAATCCAAATGTAAGGGGAAGAGTTTGTCCATTTCCATCCGCACAAAAAGCTACATAAATTTTACCCTCGTATGCACCTTTCAAACGTGTTGCATCTATGATAATGACGGGTCTCATGTACTTGAAACCCTTGATCGAAGGACCAAGTGCACAAAATGACCTCGGAAATGCTCCTCTTGCAACGCTATACTGGTCAATGTGCCGGGCATTGTACGCTTTAAGAGCTAGAAGTATAATGGAAGTTGTTTAAATGATTTCTCTGAAGTTCCATAGGCTATGTCCTTTGCACGTTGTAAAGATCTTCAGGCTTTGGTGTATCCTAGCTTCATCCCATAATTCTCTTGCATGTCTTGAATCACATATTTGATGCTGTGATTCACACCGATGACTTTACCAGCATACAAAAGACCAATTGTTGATGCACTTACATCACTGTTTTGGCTTTGCTGTACAATTTGAATGCAAGTGTGACTCGGGACAAACATGTGAATCACCCATATTTGACATCCAGCTCTACATATGCACGTATCATGAAAGTGTAATCTTTCTAATTCCTACTTCGAGCCAAAAATCTTGCCGTATCTAAACTCACCACAGGATAAGGAAATCTGTTCCAAAGTGAATATTGATCGACTACTACCGTCAATTCATCCTTATTGTTAAAAATTTCATGCTTCTCTATCGAACCCACAAGTGGAATGCTTTCATCTTCAGAATAATACACCTCTTCATCCTCACCCCAATCCATGTTTGTGAATTGAGTAGAAGGGTTCAATATAAATTGCTCAAAAGGAATTAAGTGTCTTACCCCATCGTCGAAGTTGTCGTTGATGTCATCATCAACACTGCGAATATATTCTTCTTCATAACCATCATCATCATCATCAGTGCGAATATTTCTGGATAGCCCAAGTTCATCATTTAGAGGTGCGAATATCCTATCTGGATTCCTTTCATATGCATTAACTAAATCATCGCTTGTATGATCACCACCACACTGATGTAATCTTTCAATTTTGTTATCGACCATCATTTTAGGATTAGCTTATCCCTTCAAATACATGATGTTGTATATATCTTCAATTTCCATTAATTTAATAGTTCCTTCAGATAATCTGTGAAATCTCTATGTTGAATTGGTTTAAATCAATCTTCATACAGTCTACCGTAGTTCTCCTAAAATCTTCATAACTGATGTCATTTGGTATGATTACTGGACTCACCCTTCCACTTAGAGAACCATATAGTGAGTAGTAATTCTGATGTAATCCATTTCTGCAAGAATCCAAAGAAAAATATATTCAAGAAAATATATAGGAAATAATAGAAAAAATATGGGAGAAAAACTTAATAAAACAATAGAGAGAGAGAGAGAGAGAGAGAGAGAGAGAGAGAAGGGTTTAATTATCTTCTTTTTTTTTGAAAAAAAATAAGGGTTGAGAAAATTAAAAAAAATGAAAAGCATGAAGGTCGAAAAGTAGGTTTCGAAGGTTAGAACAAAGCTTTGGAAGGTCAATTCAACCTAAAAAAAAAAGGAAGTGCTGAGGTCAGTCTAATACTTTGAAGATTGGATCATAGCTCTGGAAGGTCGGAAAAGAACTCTAGAAGGCCGATTTAATTTTTTTTTTTAATAAAAAAAAAATAGCAGTGAAACTTCCCAAGGTTGAACTTGACCTTCTGAAGGTCGGATTTGAACTCCTAAAGGTCGGTCCAACCTTCGGTACTTTTGGAGCCAAATCTAGCTTAACTCAACTCGAAACACTCTGTAACCTCCTTTCTTTCCTTCCCTACATCAAACAAACAACAGAAAACGGACAAATACCAGTATTCAAAGACACTTTGGAATAGAAAAGCAAGCATCAATCACTATAACAGCAAAAAAGGAAAGTAACTCCGAACACTACCTTGGTCTTCGTGAAGGGGAAAAAAAAAAAACTACTCTCCCAAACTCAACGCACCATAGACTGTTTTTTTTTTTTTTTTTTTTGTAGATTGAACAAGGAGAATGAGTTTGTTTCAAATGAAGTTTTTTTAATGATGTGATCTCAAATTTGAAATAAAATCGTCATTCATTAATGAATTCAATACACACCCAAATTGAGATCTACCCAAGACTTCATACAAGAGGTTCAAGCTAGAACCATTGACCATAATGTCTTCCGATATGATCTAATGGATTGAATTTCCTTCAATTCAACTCAATTACTCTATCCAAGCATTGAAGATCTCAAGAGTTTCACTAAGAACCTAAATGGGCTGTTATATGAACACTCACGAAAAGATGTGTTTAATCCAAAAGGATTCTCTCAATTGTTTGAAAACTGTTTATAGAATAAGTTTTTTAGCAAAATACAAATAGATAACTATTTATAGCCTCAACTCTTAGAAGCCCTAAGAATGATTAGAGACTTGTCTAATGTTGTAAACTAGCTTAAAACACAAAGAAAAGTCATAAAATCAAGTGGAATAGTCCAAAGAGAGTCAAGATTGCATTGAGATAAAATAGGGTTGCTGCTGTCTGACGCCTAATCCAACTGTGACCATCACCGAATGCAGAGCCAGATGGCTACTATAAAATCCAGTGGCCATCCAATGCTACTGTCCTTCGCCGGCTTGTTTACTATAGAGTGCCGGATGTTGCTCTTTTGTGCCATCCGGTGCTTGCTCCTGCCATCTTTGTGCCACATTCGTTTTGCATCATGCCAACTTCTTCCCCAAGTCTTCGAAGGCTCTTTAACTTGATTCCCCAAGCTCAAAAGGGCTCGTTCCTTGATTGGACACTCCTCATTGATGCCTTCTATCATTCACAAGTTGAATTCCCTTCTTGGTTGCTCTTCATCTAATAATGGTTGTTCTTCAAAGATTGTTGGGAAATCAAGCATTTCTTATCTCCTTTGCACAAATGTGATCAATGCTTCTTTCATCTTCGAAGTATCATTCTTATACTTGAAGTATTGATCTTTGTACATGAACTTCCTATCATTGTTAAGATCATCTTCAATGGAGATCATAAGTTCTTCAAGTTCTTGAACAATCTCCAACATGTCTTTCGTCATTCTTGATCTTCCAACCTTGTATTTGAAATATGAACTCTTGTACATAATCTCCTTCTTTTCATAAGCATCTTCATGATCTATATAGATCTCATCTTTAGTATGGTTGTCCTTGAATTGTAAACCTCCACATTTGAAGGCGAATAGATTGATTCTCCTAAGTTCTTCATATGAGATCTTTCATGAATTCTCCCATGCCATGTATGCTCTATGATCTCCATCATTCAACTTCCACCAAATGAAACTTCATCAATGATGGTTGTTGTTGTCTTCAATTCGGTTTTACAGTATTGCAATGATAGTTGGGGGTGTTTTGGGGCAATATGGTAACAACATGTTAAAAGTGAATAATGGTTAGGTTTGTTTTTCCTTTTAAAAGGAAAAGTCAAAATGGGTATAGAGTGAAAAGTTAGTTTCAAAGTTTTACAATTTATGAAATTTTGTAAAGCTTTGGATAAAATAGAAATCTTTCTATCCAAATTGGGTAGGTAAGAAAACACCCCTTTGTTAAAGCTTAAAGGCTTGTAGCTCATGAGCTTGCTTTTAGGAAGAAATTAAGAAAAAGAAAGGAAAAAAAAGAATAAGTCATCCCGATCTGATCAGTTTCTGATTATTCAAATAATTAAATCAGATAAAAATCAAAGCTCTATAAAGTTTGACAATCTCTTTTACTTTGGGGAGAAGTAATTAAGAAGAAAATTAAAAGTTGATATATATTTCTTGGGAAAATCAATCAATTAGCCAGCAAATTAATTACAGAAACAGAAGCAATCCTAAGTGTAGCATCTTTAAAGTTTATTTAATTACACACGCAGTTCTAATTTAGGCAAATTTACATAAATTCTTTCGTGTTTTGACCATAAATAATTACAGTAATTTTTGAAGTTTCGTATGTATATAGTATAACATTAACGTAACACTTCTTCATTGCAACTAATTACCTGTTTAATGGTAATACCGATACTCAATGGAATTGATGAGGTCAGAAATGGACTCTGAGTCACCCCACAGATCCTGATGAAGTTCTGCGGTCAGCAGTCTAAGAAATGAAAAGAATCGGTCACCAGAGTCGACTGTTGTCTAGGGAAGAACTCCGAGGCCTAAGTTTGTATATCTGAGAGATATGGAAAGTAAAGATTGTTCTCTGTAAAGCGTAAAAGTCGCTTCCCCTAGAGTTTTCTAGTCCTTTAACTGGTAGTGTGTTTTTGATCAAGTAGTAAAAAGAGAAGGTTTGTCACCTCCTAATTTCTGCTCCGTATTTCGTAACTGTGGGCTATTAGGATAACTGTGGGATTCAGCTAAATCCCGTCAATTGCTCCTGGATTCATGGAGTTTCCCTGGGACCAGCGATCTTTCCATTCATGTCTTTGTTGAGAGGTACGAGCTCGCTAATCAATCTTCAAACCAACTTCATGACCTCCCTATGGATGTTAAGTGTCTCAAACATCTCTTATGGTGAGGTCGCGTCGAGTAGTCCTTGACTCGTGGGAGTGATTAGGAGTCATGTACTATTGGTCGAGTTGGGAGTTACCAGGTCGTGGACCGAGCTCTAGTTGTACCTCTTTCGAGCTCATTCAGGAGGTTGGTAACCTCTAGGTCAATGATTTGGGAGGTTGGTGGTAACAGATCGTTGCCCACTTTTCCTTGTAGACTCAGTGAGTCTGACTTTTAGGTATCAAAGGCATGGAGCCTTTGACCTATTTGGATTGACTTATCCGGATTGTATCCGTTTTATCCATCAGGAATAAATTAAGATGTGCTCATTAATTAACAATCGATGGAGGAATTAACACGTTTATGAAAAAGTCATAATCAAAATCCAAAGAAAGATCACAATCACTAATTAATCGAAGAAGACAGATCGACGTGAGACTCCATTGAAAGATATAAATATATAAATATATAAATATATATATATAAATATAAATATATATATATATTTATATTTATATATATTTATATAAGATTCATCTTATCCTCATTTACATGAGAATTATGTTTGCAAGCCAAAACCATGTTTTAGGTAGGATTTTCCCGTCTTGCCCAATAATCTTCTTTCGTCTTCTTTTTAGGTGAGGATCTCTGGTTACATAATTATATTTCATCCGTAAAAATTTAACATTTGTCCCTAAAATATAATGTTTCCATAGAGTTTAGTTTATATTTTTAGGTTTTAATATTAAAATATATTAAAAGATAATAACTAAAGATTACGAATAAAATTTTTGTTAATATTTTATTATTGCTCCACGATTCTAAGAGCAATTGGCCGGATATGATCTCACAATTATCCTAATTGCCTACTTTCATGTAATTGAAATTTACTTCAACAAGGTAACTCATTATTAGGTATATATTATCGAATCATACACTATTCTACAAGATTTGGTCGAATTCAATCAAAAACTCGCTAAGAAAATATTGACTTAGGCATTGGAGTTATCCTTAGGGCTTTAGCCCACTCCGATGATCTAATTTTTCCCATCTGGTTGTGATTTCAGGAGCCATCACAGTTCGGGGTGACCCAAAGATCGTTTCGAACTCCATCACTTCTGGTGCCATTTATGGGAAGAACATTCTAAGCCTAGCTTTCTTCCGAACACATAGAAAAAACCAAGAATTGTGATGGCCCGATCGCAACCAACGAGTGTGTAGCCACCACGTCATGGTAGACCACCAAGTAGAGTACAATTACTCAGTGGAGAGGCAATGCCTGAAGACCAAGTCCTGAGGGAAGATAACAACAATACGGGATCGGTTGACCGGCAAGAACCGCCGAGACCATCACGGAGAATCCTGGTGGACCATCCATAAGAGCATGAAAGGGGAGGACAAAGACATCCCAACGAGAATGACAATGGCAATAACCCCAGACCACAGAGATCAGGATTAAGTTGAGTGTCTGTTCCGGCCGACCTCTTTGATTGGATGGTGGTAGCCCTGGAAGGAATCTCTGGTAGAAGAGATTGTATATCAACGGGGCTAGTCCTACCTCTCTTAGAGGGAAACACAATAGTCCTGAGATCAAATTTATTGCATGCAACCAGGTCAACCCCTGCCTTCAGAAACAAGGAACGACCTATGGCTAAATGTGGAAGGTTGGGAGGCAAGGCTGGTGTAGGAAAGGTCACAGGGGAAAAAAGATTCATGAAAGAGTTAACATAGAAAAAGCCCCACCCATGGTTGATCTTAGAGAAACCCTATGTAATGGGAGGAGTTATGACCTTAGGGATAGGCTCAATCGCACAACAATCTCCAGAGGTCAATGATAGGAAGCAAGTCCTGACAAGCAGGCAAGCTCATTGAGAACTCCTTCTGGGAAAAGGATACCTCCTCAATGAAGCCTGATGGAAAAAACAGAAAGCGAGGCTCGGGAGGTAGCTCTAAATCCACAGGGGAAAGTGACTCTCCTAGTGAATCAGGAGAGAAATGGGAACCAAGGAGTACAGAGTAATGTTGACCTATCAAAGCCTTCACTATTTGTCCACAGTATCAAAACAGCTTGAATGCCTTCGAGATTCAAAGCACCACAAGTTGAGAAGAAGGACGATGGCACAGGGGAACCGCTGTAAAATATGGATAAGTATGTTTCATACAAGGAAATGTTTGAGTACCTTGATCATGTCAAATGCTGAGCTTTCCAGTCCACTTTGACAAAGAAAGCACAATCCTAGTTCAAGAGTATTCTAGGAGCAAGTATTTTGAGCTGGACACAACTGAAGGAGTTGTTTATGAAGAACTATCAGAGCAGCAAAAGGTGTGAGAAATATACCAATGATCTTTTTAACATCAAACAAAAAGTTGGTGAGAGCACTAGAAGCTACTATAGTCGTTTCAAAGACGAAGATGTATAAATCGAGCAGAAAAATGATATCATCTACATCACCGCTTTTAATCAGGGATTGCAAGGGGGGTATGTAGCTCTTAGGTTGGCAGAAGTGCTAGTGAAGACTATCAAGGAGCTACAAACACTCCTTGAAAAATTGATGAAAGCAAAAGAAACGACAATCCAGAAAAATGTTGTTGGATTTGCCTCAACTACTGAGAAAGAAACCAAGGGGCGACCTCAAAGCCCACAATCATCCAAGCAGGACAGGAAGGATTCTCATTCAAAGGGGGACCTTTAGATAAGAAAAGGGAGACTGTTCTCGACCTAATGACAGCTCCCCTGACGACCTCGCTGGCAGAAATCTTGGTGGTCATGGGAAAGAAAGGTCTTTTGAAGCCACCAAGATCTCTCAAAAACCCTTTGGCCAAGAAGCACACGACAAATTTCTACCATTACCACAAGGACTATGGAAATCTTATAGAGGACCGTGTCGACCATAAACGAGAAATCGAGATTTCGGTAAAGGAGGGCCACTACGAGAATTTTTGGCTACGAATGTAAGTAAATCCACCACCTGTAGCAGCGACCTACAGTAAGAGAGATTAATGACATCGAAAAGAGGTCGAAATGGGCTCTTGGAGGAGATTCAGACACCTGAATGTTGTCATTCCAGATTGAGGAATTTTTAGCACAAAAAACTTTGGTTGACAACAGAAGTGTAGTGAATGTCTTATACAAAAGGCATTCGATCAAATAGGGATAGACAGAAGCTTGCTGATAAGGTCAAATACTGCTCGGACAAACTTTAGTGGTAGCACGACATATGAAGAGGGAATTCTACGGGTCCCAACTGTAGTTTATGTAAATGGCAAGGGAATTATAGAGGCCATGGACTGGCTGGTGGTTGATGCACCAGGAACTTACAATGCAATTCTTGGTAGGGGAGGCGTCATGGACTTGAATGCTGAAATATCCCTAGTAAGCTATTGCGTGAGGATCCAAGTTGGGGAAAGCTGGATCACCCTAGAAGGAGATAGACAGATAGCCGCAGAATGCTACCTCTTCGAAGGGGAGGTTGAGTCATGTAGAGCTAGACAAGGAGAATAACCAAGGGAAATAGGGGCCAGTTACACTATCCAAGCCCACGACGAGTAGTCTGCATAGGTCCAAGCGATTGCAGGGAATATGGGCCTGATTCGGCTTGTTCGATGTTGTTGGGCATGATTCCCGAGGGCGAGAGCTCGGATCGGGCTCAAATTTGACTGGGTGACTTGAAACAGCCCAACGATCAATAGTCACAGCATTGGTGACTTGAAACTGCCTAGCGGCTGTGGTGCAGGGAGTTTTCGGCCATTCGGAGTCGTCTTGATGGAGTTTCAGGCGTTTTTGTGTTTCTAGGGGTATTTTCATAATTTGTTGTTTTTTAGTGGTTTTTTGCAATTTCGTTATTCTTTTCTGAATAAGCCTAGGTTTGATTTTCCGAAAAGGTTTAGGTTTTGATTAGGTTATTTAAGGGTGACTTCTCTTTTGAAGAGGCTATTTTTGTTGTTTTGACGTTATTCAATAAGATTTCTCTTTTCTGATTTTCTCAGGAACATTGTCGTTTTATTCTTAAATTTCTTTTCCTGCAACAACTTTCGAGTAAAGTTTATTACAGGAAAGAATTATCAACCATCCATATTCCTATTTGCGTCAGTAGGTATCAGAGACGAGATCTGAGGAGGGAATGTAGATCCGACCGTAGCTGCGATTTTGGAAGAACTGCGTAGAGGCCGAGGATCAGAAGCGAAGGAGAGGGAAGATAGTGATCGAGCCATGCAGCGGATCTTGGAGAATTAGAACCAACAAATGCAGACTTTGAACAGGATAATGCAGCAGATGGTAGTGAACGAACGACCTGCACAACAAGAACCTACCGGAAGGCAAGAGGAACAAGGGGGGGATGTTGATGAGGAATTTGAACTGCCAGTGAGAGAACAACAGATTAGGGTTTTCCCAAGGGGTGGAAGAGGTGGCTACGGAAGAGGCGGCAGAAATCAGCCCCTCAGGGTTTTAGATTGTGAGCCCTATGTTCCACGATGGGATGTCGGGTTTAAGTTAGAAGTTCCCGAATTTACTGGAAGTCTGGCGCCAGAAGAATTTCTGGATTGGATGAGTGCCGTGGATGAGATCTTCACGTTAAAAGAGGTCCTGGCTGACAAGAAGGCAGTGTTGGTGGCAATTTGATTTAAGGACAGGGTTGCAGCGTGGTGGCAATCCATTATCTGGACGGACTTCTTGTCATGGATGATTGGTGAGAATTGAAAAGGGAGATGCGTTGTGAGTTTTTACCTTTCAATTATCTGGACGGACTTCTTGTCAAGGATGCCTTGAAGGTACACACTTTCGGGAACATCACCGAAGCGTAGACGAAGGCTAAAGTGGTGGAAAGGAGGTTGGCTAGGGTTGGCGGAAGAAGAGGACATTCGGTAGAGGGTTTTTCGGCCCTCTTCGAAACATGACGGCGGCCAATCCTTCTTCTTCTAGAGCTTTTATTCCATCCACTCAATAGGGATGACCAGTAGTGCAACCGAATCAGGGATCGGGGCAAGTTCAAAACCGTCCACCAACCGATAAGGCAAATGTCATTTGTCATCGTTGTCAGCAAAAAGGATATTATGCTTGCGAGTGTCCCAGGATTTGATCTCAGTTGTTGATCCAAGATGGCGCAGATGTTGTTGATGGGTTGGAAGAAGGAGAGGAGTGTATGGTTGCACCGGAGGACGGTTTTATGGCAAATTTGTTTAACACCTAATACCAATGAGGATTGGAAGTGTTGGAAGATATTCAGCACCAACTGCACCATTAATGGCAAGGTTTGCCAAGTCATTATAGATACGTGAAGCTGTGATAATGTGATTTCGAAGGAAGCCGCACAAAAGCTTCAATTACCGACAGAACCTCACACCGAACCTTACAAGCTGGTGTGGTTGATTAAGGAGACGGAAGTTCAGGTAAATCAAAGGTGCAGAGTGGAGTTTTCGATTGGGCTGCAGTATAGCTATGTTGTTTATTGTGACGTGGTGCCTATGGATGCCGCACACTTGTTGTCTGGCAGACCTTGGCAATATGACAACAAGGTTTCGTATGATGGTTTCACTCACTACTACACGGTAAACAACAGAGCTAAGAAGGTCGTGTTGCAACTAATGCGAGATAGCTTTACGGAGGGAACGAAGAGCATCATTTGCTTGCCACGTAAGGAGTTCAAAGATGAGGTTGGGGAAGCTGAGGTCTGTTTTGCTTTATTGTCGACTACATTGGTGGCTATGACAGATAAGAACGAGGAAATTGTGGTGCCGGAAAGGGCGAGAGGAGTTTTGAAAGAATTTGAAAATTTGCTCCCGGAAGATATATAACATCAAATTGATTTAGTCTCGGGATCCATTCTCTCGAACAAAGCCCATTATAGACACTCTTCACAACAACACGACGAATTCAGGCACCAAGTAACTAAGTTGCTTGACATGGGGTATATCTGAGAGAGTATCAGTCGTTGCGCTGTACCCATTTTATTGGTCCTTGCGTTGACAGCCGAGCCATAAACCGCATCAGGGTTAAGTACCGTTTTCCTATTCGGAAGAGGGGGAGACTGATCCAGAGTTGGATAAGGAGAATGCCCAAGGGAAACCAGGGCCAGTTACACCGGCCATGCCAACGACGAGTAGTCCGTGTAGGTTCAAGCGATTGTAGGGAATACGGGACTGATTGGGCCTGCTTAATGTTATCGGGCATGATTCTCGAGGCGATAGGCCCAAGCTCAGATCGGGCTCAAATTTGAATGGGTAACTCGAAACGGCCCAACAATCAATAGTCACAGCCTTGCTGTGGTGCAGGGCATTTTTGTGTTTTAAGGGTCGATTTAGTAATTTGTTGTTTTTTAGGGGTTTTTTTCATAATTCCGTTATACTTTTCTGAATAAGCCTAGGTTTGACTTTCCGAAATGCTTTAGGTTTTGATTAGGTTAGTTAAGGGTGATTTCTCTTTTCCAATTTTTTCTCAGGAACATTGTTGTTTTGTTTTTGAATTTCTTTTTCTGCGATAACTTTCGAGGGAAGTTTATTATAGGGAAGAAGAATTATCAGCCTTCCGTATTTCCGTTTTTGTTAGTTGGTATCAGAGACGAGATCCGAGATGACAGGAGGGAATGTAGATCCGACCGTAGTTGCGGTTTCTAAAGAACTGCGCAGAGGCCGAGAATTAGAAGAGAAGGAGTGGGAAGATTGTGATCGAGCCATGCAGTAGATCTTGGAGAATCAGAACCAACAAATGCAGACTTTGAATCGAATAATGCAGTAGTTGGTAGTGAACGAGCGACCTACACAACATGAGCCCACTGGAAGGCAAGAGGAACAAGGGGGTGACGTTGTTGAGGAATTCGAACTGCCAAAAAGAGAACCACCACCTAGGGTTTTCCAAAGGGACGGAAGAGGTAGCTATTTAAGAGGCAGCGGAAATCAGCCCTCTAGGGTTTTAGATTATGAGCCGTATGTTCCACGATGGGATGCTGGGTTTAAGTTGGAAGTTCCCAAATTTACTGGAAGTCTGGTGCCAGAAGAATTTCTGGATTGGATGAGTGCCGTGGACGAAACCTTCATGTTAAAAAAGGTAGCATTGGTGGCAATTCGGTTTAAGGACAGGGCTGCAGCGTGGTATCAATCCTTTACATATTAGTGCTATCTGGACGGACTTCCTGTCATGGATGATTGGTAAGAACTGAAAAGGGAGATGCGCCGTGAGTTTTCACATTTCAATTATTGCCAGACACTTTGAATTTGTAGAGTTTGAGCCATGGTGAGAGTAGTGTTGGAATTCTATCGGATGGTTGCAAGGAACTAGCTTTGTGAGATGCAAGAGCAACTCGTGGCATGTTACTTGCATGGCCTTCAACCAACAATACAAGATGCCCTATAGGTACACACCTTCGGGAACATCACCGAAGCGCAGACGAAGGCTAAAGTGGTGGAAAAGAGCATGGCTAGGGTTGGCGGAACAAGTACGACATTTGGCAGAGGGTTTTCCGGCATTCCCCGATACACGATGGCGGCCAATCCTTCTTCGTGCAGAGCCTTTATTCCATCCATTCAATAGGGACGAACAACAGTGCAACCGAATCAGGGATCGGGGCAAGTTCAAAACCTTCCACCAACCAATAAGGCAAATGTCGTTTGTCATCATTGTCAACAGAAAGGACATTATGCCTACGGATTTGATCTCAGTTGTTGAAACGAGATGGTGCAGAAAGGGAATTCGTAGGAGAAGATGTTGTTGATGAGTTGGAAGAAGGCAAGGAGTGCGTGGTTGCGCCGGAGGATGTCCGAGCAGATTGCCTGGTTTTACGGTGAATTTTTTTAGCACCTAAAGCCAATGAGGATTGGAAGCGTTGGAACATATTCAGCACCCGCTACACCATTAGTGGCAGGGTCTGCCGAGACATTATAGATATGGGATGCTGTGAGAATGTGATTTCGTAGGCAGCTGTACAAACGCTTCAATTATCGACAGAACCTCACACTGAACCTTACAAGCTGGGGTGGTTGAATAAGGAGGCGGAAGTTCTGGTAAATCAGAGGTGGAGAGTGGAGTTTTCGATTGTGCAACAGTACAACTTTGTTGTTTACTGTAACATGTTGCCTATGGATGCCACACACTTACTGTTAGGCAGACCTTGGTAATATAACAACAAGATTTCATATGATGGTTTCACCCACTGCTACACGGTCAACAGAGGAGCTAAGAAGGTCGTGTTGCAACTAATGCGAAAGAAGACCATCATTTGCTTGCAGCGTAAGGAGTTTGAAGAAGAGGTTGGGGAAGCTGAGGTCTGTTTTGCTTTATTGTCCACTACATTGGCGGCTATGACAGATAAGAACGAGGAAATTACGGTGCCGGAAAGGGTAGAGGAGTTCTGAAAGAATTTGAAGATTTGCTCCCAGAAGAGTTGCAGGCAGGCCTACCACCTGTAGGTGATATATAGCATCAAATTGATTTAGTCCCGTGATCCATTCTCCCGAACAAAGTCCATTACAGACTCTCTCCACAACAACATGACGAATTGAGGCGCCAAGTAACTGAGTTGCTTAACATAGGGTACATTCGAGAGAGTATTTGTCCCTGCGTTACACCCGCTTTTTTGGTGCTAAAGAAGGACGGTAGCTGGGGGATGTGGGTTGACAGCTGACGCAGAGCTGGCCCAAGAAGATATTCAGGAGGGCCCACGCAGGTCTAAGAGGCTTCAGGAGAAGTTTCAAGGCAATCAGAGTTGATCGGAAAAGTTTTTGGGGCCGAAACGTAAAAACTAAAATGTTGTGGGAGTGTCAGAATGGGCTCAAATTTGACGGCTCGATTCGGGGCGGTCCATGGAGTTATACTCACGACAAAGACCAAAGCCGTTTTTTGGCCATCCGGGGTCATCTGGATTGACTTTTGGGCCTTTTTCTAGTTTTCTGTAATTTCTAGAAACTTTTGGGGTGTTTTCATAATTTTTACTACTTTAGGTTTAGGGTTTATTTATTGGCGTTTTTGTTTGAGTTTCGGCAGACTTTTAATGTTTTTGAAGCTTTGATTTTTCTCTTTCAATAAAATTCGATTATCATAGTGTCTTAAGAATATTGTCGTTTTATTATTGATTCGTCCTTTGCTGTAAAAGACTTTCGAGTGAAGTTGATTGCAGTTGAGGTTCTATTATCCCCACCATAGTTTCCGTTTTGCATCAATTGGTATCAGAGCCAAGATCTAGAATGTCAGGAGTTGATCCAACCATAGTCACGATTTTGGAAGAATTGCGCAGCAGTCGTGTAGATCGTGAACGGGAGATGTAGCGACTCATTGAGTGCCAGGATTGACAGGAACAACCGGACCAGTAGATGCAAATTCTTCATCAGATGCTGCAGCGGATGTCAGTCGCGAATTCGCCAGCAGAGCCGAACCCTGAGGAGCCCGCGGGAGGGACAGTCGAACACGGCGGCGGCGGCATAGGGAGAGGCGGTCATGGGAATCCAGGGGCGGTGGCGGCTAGAGTCGATTATGTGCCCCGATGGGATTCCGGAATTAAACTTGAGATTCCGCAGTTTACTGGGAGTTTGGCGTCAGAAGAATTTTTGGATTGGTTGAGCACCGTGGATGAATTGTTCTCATTGCGAGAAGTCCCTAAGGATAAGAAGGTAGGGCTGGTCACGATCAGATTCAAAGATAAAGCCGCAGTATGGTGGCAATCTTTTCGGTATCAGCGGTATTTGGATGGAATGCCTATTGTGGACGATTGGAACGAATTGAAGAGAGAAATGCGACAGGAGTTTTTACCATTCAATTATCGTCAGACGTTGTTTCAAAATTTATAGAGTCGGACGCAAGGGACGAAAAGTGTAGAAGAATATACGTCGGAATTTTACCGACTGGTAGCACGAAATCAACTCCGTGAGACGCAAGAGCAACTTGTAGCCCACTATTTACATGGCCCCCGATCGGCCATCCAGGACGCCCTGCAAGTGCATTCTTTCAGTAACGTTACGGATGTACAGACAAAGGCGAGAGTGATGGAAGAGAGCTTGACGTGAGCTAGTAGCAGGGGAGTAGCATTTGGCAGAGGGTACCCTACTCTTCCGCGGAATCCGATGGCAAATAGCCCAGCGTCATCTTCTTCGTCAAAGGTTTTCAATCCGCCTACCCAACAGGGACGAAGTTCAGGGTAGTTGAGCCAAGGAACCGAGCAGTCTAGCCAAGGAACGGGGTCCCAGTAGATGCGTCCACTGGTTAACAAAGCAAATATCATCTTCCACCGGTGCCAACAGAAGGGTCATTATGCTTATGAATGTCCCCGACTAAGGTCGTAATTGCTGATCCGGGAAGGAATCGCAGAGGAATATGTCGGAGAGTTCGAAGATGCTGAGATGGCAGAGGGGAAGAGTATGTCGTGGCACCAAAAGATGTAAGAGAAGAGAGCTTGGTTCTATGTTGAATTTGTTTAGCTCCACGGGCTGATGCGGATTGGCGACGTCGGAATATTTTCAGTACCCTTTGTACCATTGGAGGGAAAGTCTGCAAAGTAATCATAGACACGGGAAGTTGTGAAAACGTAATTTCACAGGAAGCTG
>JAOXNR010031652.1:5124-22562 GCA_028571225.1 Parsonsia alboflavescens | reverse complement strand
TATAATGATATAAATAGCATCATGATACAAAGTTATGCCAACAAACTAAAATCATCATATGTTCTTAGGGCATATCTAACAGTTCATAAAGGAATCAGTTCTATCAAATCTTCAAAGCTACAACAACTCACTAGCAAATTTGAATAGCTCAAAATGGAGGATGATGAAACAATTGCATCATTTACCAGTAAACTGAAGGAACTTTCTAATTAGTCATATCAACTTGGTAAACCATGGGATGAGCTGATGATCGTAAAAAAGATTTTGAGATCTCTTCTAAAATCTTTCAAAGCCAAAGTCAATGCAATTGAAGAAGCCAACGACATCAAAGCCATCAAACTTGATGAACCTATGAGATGATGCACACTACTACAAAGAAGAAAGACAAAGGATAATTAGTTGTTGAAGATGCAACAAACGTTATTGATTCAGAAGTTGAGGAAGATGATGCAGAATAGATTGCAATGCTAGCCAAAAATTTCAGATGATTCTTGAAGAAAAACACTAGAAGTCGTAGACAAAACAAAGGTGACAACTCAAAAGGTGAAATCAAGAAAGTACAAGAATGCAACCTCCTTAAACTACGAGAAAAGAGACTCAAGGTATCAAAAATATGAAAGAATTCAATGTAGGGAATGTAGCTAATATGAACATATTCAATCTGAATGTGCCAATAAACTAAAAAAAGCTAGGAAAAAAAAAATCCTACAATGCATCCCTAAGTGATGAAGAAAAGTTTGAAAAAAGTCAACATGAAGATGAAGATCGAGTAAGTAACTTTGTTGAATTTAACGTGATTGTTCAAACTTAGGAAGAAGAAGCAATTGAGACTGAGCCTATTTAAAGCTATCCATCCGCAACCTATGAAGAATTGCAGAATGCCTATTTCAATCTTTACGAAAAATATTCCAAAGTCATTGGAAAAAACTAATTGATCGTGAACTAAAATGCACAACTACTTCAAGGTTATGGTAAGATTCGCAAAGAAAGATTGAAGTTGTAACACTCTATACAATCACTTATGGAGTAACAAAAATATATCAAGCAGAAATTGAAATATGCCCAGAAATACATAGAGCAACTACTTGCTAAAAAAACATCTTTCAGAATGGTACATTCTTGTGAAAAAGATTCTGATGATGTATATGTTGCAGTTTACAACATTTCAGGAGTTGCAACATCATACAAAACTGAAAGATGGCAACACAAAGAAAAACAACCAATAGCTTCAATATCAGTCTGCTATACATGTGGAGAACCAGGACAATATGCAAAAACATGCAAAGACAGAAGGCTTAGAAAAATGACAAGGGTATTCAAACCAAAATAAGAGTACAAAACCTTGGTAGCTCATTTGTCATTTCTTGCAAAATCAGAAAATGTTTGGTACATGGACAATGGATGTTCATGTCACATGACAGGTAACAAAGCATTTCAGTCAAACTACTCAAAGATAACATCTGCGCATTTTACTTTAGGCGATGAAGTTCAGAAGAAGGCAATTGGTTGTGGAACTATTATTCTAGAAGGTATTCCAACTTTACAAAAAATCCTTCATGTTAGTGGAATGAAAGCTAATCTAGTAAGTATCAGTCAATTATGTGATCAAGAGTACAATGTAAAGTTTGATAAAGATATATGCTTTGTGTTGGATAAAAATGACAATTGTGTTTTAGTTGGAGTTAGAACTGCTGACAATTGTTATAAATATGAGGTTATATATTATAGTTTCTTGAGGAAATCAAATGAAACTGAGTTATGGCATAAAAAATTAGGTTATTTGAATTACAAGATTCTACATCAATTGGAGAAACTCAAGGCTGTTAAAGGACTAATCAAGCTGGCAAAAGCATTGTGTAGCATATCAGAAAGGAAAGTATATCAAATCATCACACAAAAGCATCAAAGAAGTTACAACTTTAGGCTTGTTGGAACTACTTCACGTGGATCTTTTTGGTCCAACACAAGTTGAAAGCCTTGGAGGAAAAAGGTATGTTACGGTTTGTGTTGATGATTTCTCATGATATTCATGGATAGATTTTCTCAGGGAGAAAAGTGAAGCTTTCAATGCATTCAAAAAGCTATGTTTAGAATTGAAAGTTGAGAAAAATAACAAAGTGGCAAGAATTCGAAATGATCATGGATGAGAATTTGACAACTAGTTGTTCACAATTTTCTATATTAAACAAGGTATTCTTCAAGAGTTCTAGGAACCAAAAAGTCCACAGAAAAATGGAGTTGCAGAAAGAAAGAATAGTACAATACAGGAAATAACAAGAGTCATGTTGCAATTCAAGATAATGTCACAACATTGGTTGGCTGAAGTAGTAAATACTACAACACATGACAAAAACAGAATCTATCTCAGACCACATACTAGTAAAACAGCCTATGAAATGTGGAAAGCTATCAATCCTAAATTACACTACTTTTATGTATTTGGGAGTAAATGCTATATTTTGAATGATAGAAAACAGTTGGGCATATCTGTTGCAAAACGTAGTGTAGGAATTTTTCTTGGATACTCTCGAAATAGCAGTGCTTTTAGAGTTTATAATAATGAAACAAAGACTATTAAGGAATCAATTAATGCGGTTGTGCAAGATTTTGAAGATCTTTACCATGAAATGGATGATGAAAAATTAGATGAAAATTTCCAAAAGTTGCAAAAAGGTCACCTGGATCAAAAGTTCAACCTCAAGTTACAACATCAACAGATGTTGCAACTACGTAGAATGTTACAACTAAGAGTTAGACTGACAAAACTCAACAAACTGAAGATTTTGAAGAAGTCACATCACAGATTGAAAAGGTAAAAACTTCTTCAACTCATGTTCAATCATACCATCCTACTGATGCTATTATTAGAGATTTAAATGACATTGTGAAGACAAGAAACAAGCCAAGCAGTAAACTATAAAGATATGGTTCGATTTGCATGTTATACTTCAACACTACAAAAAAAAAAAATGTTAATGATGCATTAACCAATGAATTTTGGATTGGAGCAATGCAAAACGAGTTGCAAAAATTTGAACATAACCAAGTATGGAAACTTGTACCTGAACCTGAAAGTACTAATACAATTGGTACTGAGTGGATTTTCAGAGCAAAATAAATGAATTATGAAACATTGTGAGGAACAAGGCCAAACTTGTTGCTCAAGGCTATACCCCGGTGGAAGGTATTGATTTTGAAGAAACCTTTGCCCCATTTGCAAGGTTAAAGTCTGTCAGATTACTACTTGCAATTGCATGTGCCAAGAACTTCAAGTTGCAACAAATGAACATCAAGACAGTATTTCTGAACGGATATCTCAATAAATAAATATTTGTGGAACAGCCTAAAGGATTTGAGAATCCTAAATTTCCTCAACATGTTACAAGCTCAAGAAGGCACTTTATAGGCTCAAACAAACACCTAGAGCTTGGTACGACAGATTGGCAACATATCTTCTACAAAGAGGTTATCAAAGAGGTGGTGCTGATCAAACATTTTTTATTCAAAAAAAAAAGGGTCACATCATGATTCAACAAATATATGTGGATAATATACTGTTTGGATCAACTTCAACATAATTCGTGGAAGAATTTGTTGACCTCATGAAGCAAGAATTTGAGATGAGCATCGTTGAAGTGTGAAATGGAAGGATCTAAGCATATCAGGACACCAATGATGATGCTGATAAAACCATAGATCAACACTACTATAGAAGCATTATTGGAGGTTTATTGTATCTCATTACAAGTCGCCAAGACATATCATTTATTATTGGTGTGTGTGCACGTTATCAAGCAAATCCTAAGGAATCACATCTCAAAGCTATGAAGAAGATTCTGAGGTATGTGAATTTTACAACAAATTATGGAATTCAATTCATTAAAAACACAAGTCTGCACTTGGTTGGATATAGTGATGCAGATTGAGCAGGAAATGGAGATGACAGAAAAAACACATTTGGTGGATGTTTCTATCTTGGTTACAACTTGGTGTTATGGTACAGCAAGAAACAGAGTTGTATCTCTCTATCAACAACTGAGGCAGAATATATTGCTGCAAGAAGTTGTTGTACACATCTTATCTAGATGAAGCAAACAATTAAAGATTATGGTATATCACAAAAAGAGGTAATCATGCATTGAGATAATAAAAGTGCAATTAACATTTTAAAGCAGCATTCCAAGACAAAGCACATTGACATTCATCATCACTTCATCAGGGGGGTGGTTAAGAAGAAAGTTGTAATACCGAAGTATGTTACAACACAAAAATAGATAGCTGATAATTTTACTAAGTCACTAGACGTTACTCGGTTTGAAGAGTTGTGTGGGCCACTTGGGTTGTGTCTCATCTGATGCGTCATATCCTTGTTTGATCCAACATGTATGTTGTAATGATTCTTTTTATGAAAATAAAATCTGAAAAGACATGTAAATTGAAGAGCTAAGAAGAATTTGAGTTGTCGTAAATTTGAAGTCTTATTTATTACAAGACTTCAACAGGCTTCAACTTTACTTTTCAACTTAAACTCTTCATTTACTTCATCTTTATCTCTCTCCGTAATCTCTCTATTGTACGAGTTTATCTTAGAAAATTCAAAAACAAAGATTATTCAGGAATCATTGTGACCACAAGGAAAGGGAAGCAAGAAAACACATCCAAGGTGCACCAACTCGGACCAAGTTGAGGGGAGACCCAAGAAAGGAACAAGATCGAAAAAGGTGCAATCTTCATCTACACAAGTTGAAGAAAAAGCCGCAACACCACCACCAAGTACAACAAAGGCTTCTCCACCTATTATAACTAAATCATCACCACTGGCAACAACCAAACCTGACATTCAAATTCAAATGGTCTCAGAAGAACCCCCTACAGAATAAGAACAAGTTGCTACTGTTCCAGAAAGCAAAATTTTTGCACAAATTTCAAAGTTACTGGAGCAACAGACGACACAAGAAGACAAATTCTGAAAAAACTCTAGATGCAACCTAGCACGATGTTGCATCTCAACAAGCAACAACACATGAGCAGCTTACAAAATCAATTTCTAACGAAGAATAGGAACCAAAAAAGGTCGTTGAATCCCCTAAAGATTTAGAAAAAACATTAATAAATTTGGAAATTATTGAAAATTCGAGGTCTAGTTCTATTTACTCTCCTAGTGTAAGGTCTATTTCAGAAAGTTCTGGTGAATAAGATAAGTCCAAGTCTGATGAATCTAATGATATTGTTAAAGATGTTACGACTTCAATACCTACTATAACTCCAATTGATAAGGGAAAAGGAAAGACTGTCAATGCTAAGTCTACTAGTTTATCTGTTGAGAATGCCATAAGCTCATGCTTTTATGATCAGATGAAAAAGACAAAATTTGCGACTATCAAATTTAAAAAGATAAATGAATAGACCTTTCAGAAATATGGAATTATCAACATGCTGCGAGGAATTGGAGTTCTTAAAAGTTTATTTGTTTTCAGTGGATATATTAGGAACTTAGTCATAGAATTCTATGCCAATCTTGATAAGCATGTCATGATTCTAATTCTACATGGTATCACACAGTTTATGTTAGAAAAACATTTTTGGAATTTAGTCCCGCTGAGATTAGTAGAGTTTCACATTTGCCAATTTATGATGATATTGAAGGCAGTGGTTAAACTGCAATTTCTAATATGGACTTGGTTGCCAAAGTATTAACAAGAGGTGAAATCAATACTTGGCCTGAAATTGGAAAGATTAAAGCTTCATCTTTCCTTGCACATTATTTTCTTCTATTTAAGATTTCTGTCTACAATTGGATGCCTAATTTCAACATTGCATGGGTTAGTCAACAAGGGGCACAATTGCTTTATGCCTTAGCAAAGGGCAAAAACATCAATCTAGGTTATATCATCTTTGATAGCATTATTAAACAAGGACGACCTACTACTGCTTTGGGTTCTCTTGGTTGTCCAAGTTTAATAACCGTTTTGGTGCTTCAAAATAAAACATCTTTGAAGAAGGATGATATTACAATTCCTTTTGAGAGCGTTGTGGAGGTATCCATTAAGATTCTAAAAGGGTCAAGAGGTGGTCATTTTTTATTAGACTCTGATTCTAGAAATTCTAAAAAATCAAAGAAGTCCAAGACAAATGTTGCAACTAATGTTACAACTCAAATACTTATTGCTGATGCTTACAATTTGAAGGAAAAACTCTCCACCGATGAAAACAAATTAGATGATGTTCTCAAAATTTTGCACAAGCATTTTACTAAGAAGGACATTTTTTGTTAGCTTGGCTTCTGATTTGCACATAAATAGGGGGAGAGAAAAAGGAAAAGGCATGGAAAATCTAGCAGGAGACCGAATTTTATATTTTCTAATCCTTGGTTAATGAACAATTGAACAAGAACAAGGGTTTTTTTTTTACTAGCACGGTGCTAGGGTGGGTTCTGAACAATTTTAATTTATTTAGATGACTGTATTATTAATAATACTCTTTTTTATTAATAATTAATTCTCTTGGATGGATTAATATATTTTCTATGTGGAAATTCATCATGTAGGTTGGATGATCTCGATCCAACATGGGGAGCCACTTGCTGCAATGGTTTATGTGTCAAATATCACCACAAGGGGAGATTGCTAAGGTCAAAAGTTCATTAGCCTAAACAGTTCTGTGTTGCAACTAAATTTGCAACTTTGATCGATGTTACAACTTATCAGAAATGACACAGTTTTGACTCGGTCAGATTTTCTCAGTAAAGCTAATCCAAACATATCTTATTTGAGTTTGAATTATTGTTAATGTTGAGATAAATAACAAGATAGGTTGTCTTAATGTTTTTCATTATCTGGTTATTTAAATTATGTCTTATTTATTGTTAGAGTTTGAATTTAAATCTTAGAAAATAGGATGTCGATCAAGTTCTTTGAAGATTATTTAGACTACATCAAGCAACAAGGATTATGTACTCAAGCTACATCAAAAGATTCAACAAAGTACCATAACTCTGAACTAATCCTATACTTCAAAGAGTCATTACAATCATTGAAGATCACGTTCGTTTATGATTGACAAGCATCACCATTGTTCATCAACATTCCTTCAGGAGAAGGATTCTTAATTAAATCAACAACCTATTTTTGGGGAGGAAGAACATCAACGAGATTAGGAGGATCTAACATTGGAGAGAGTCTAACTTCAAACTGAGCAATGCAACTGCATCCTTTGGTTCTGGACATTGCTTTTTTTGGGGCTTGCCCATAGCCCAACTTGTTTCAAATTCTATAAGGGTAGTGGTTGCATTCATCCCGACCTGCCATCTTTATCGAGTTCCAATTTCCCTGGAGCTCCTTAGGTGCTTCTGAAAGGTTGGTATCTCCTTATCACCCACGAACCCCTCTGTAGGGTACCATCAGCTCACGTCTCAATATAAGTTGATAGGTCCCTTCCAGTCCTCTGTAGGGGATTGGAAAAATTCTTTCTTTTTTGCCAAACTTAATAACAACCTAATCCGGTCCGAGCCCCATACGGACTGGAACATGAGTCAGTATTTCTTCAACGAGATCCCTCCAATGACAAGTGAATAGGAGAGGGAAAGGGTCGTTTAATTGAAGTGGTCCATTCTGATGTTGCCAAGGCAAGGTGTAGTTTACCGGCCTGGCCTGTCACTTTCTTTGCTCTACTGGACTAGGGGGTCTAACAAACTGTGACCTCTCCTCTGTTAGGAGACCCATGGGGATTTCCCCTTCAGGTATGAATTTATTCTGTCTACTTTTAATAAGCTCATTTTAACTCTTTTGTGCATAGATATATTTTCCTTCTTTTTTTGTTTTGACAACAATGAGGACCTTCTCCTGGCTTCTAAAGTCTACACCACCATGAGCTCCTGCTAGTGGAGTTGGGGGCACCACTGTTGCCTCATCTGCTACTGCTACTACCGCAATTGCTACTGCTGCTGCCACCCCAGTCAAGATTCCAATTCCCCAACCTCGGGGAAAGTAAGTTGCTGACAGGACCTGGACTCCTCTGAAGAGGAGAGCTGAGGTCGCAGCTCTAAGGGCCTCTGGCAGGCTTGTGAAAATTAACATTTCTTCCTCCTCCCCTTGTTCTCAGACTGCACCTTCTGAGAGGAGGACTCCTCGAGCCACCTTAGGTAAGGGGAAGGCTCCGGTGACCTCAAGGTCAAGGCTGGAGTTCGATGGCTGCACAATCGAGGAGGTCACAGCCGTTCTAAAAAAGTTGGGGAATGCTTCCTTGGCCTCCCACAAAGACGAGGGAGCGGCAAGGTGAGTCCAAGACCTCGCAATGGAGTCCTCGAACTCTTTTTTTCAATGGCCACACTCCCAATCATTCTTAGTAGAATGTGTGCCCCCAATTGACCGGGAGATATGCCGGCAACTAAATGATGATTAGGTGGACAAATTCTCGGATTTCCTCCATATTGCAGTAAGTCTCTTTAACTCTTTTTTTTTCTTGCAGTTGATTCTGCTCTGACTGGTCTGTATTTCTGACCTTCTTTTTTTTTTTTTGGTTGCAAAATCATGTCTTTCTTGGTGACCTACTGAGAAGACAGGTCGAGAGGGTCAAGAAGGACTAGGAGTTCTCCACTCTGATTTCCGAGCTTCATGATGAAAAAGCTCGCCTAGAGAAGGAGAATGCTGATCTCGCGGCCTCTATCAAGAAGGCTAATGCTTCCTATACTAACGCGTTCAATCTTTTGCAGGAATGCAAGAGGAACATTGAGGAAGCTAGAGCCCAGAATCAAGCCATTTCTGCAACTCTGGGGGATGCTGGCCAGACGAATGAGAAGGTGCTCGAACTCGACAATCAACAGACGGAGCGCATTTAAGAGTTTGAGGCTCGGTTAGGGGACCTCCAAAGTATCTGTGATGATGATGGCACCCTTTCCTTGGCCAAGCTCGAGGGAATTCCTACCTTCCAGGACTACATAGAGTCCTTGAGAAGGCCTCAGATGATGGGGTTATATGTGGACGTCATGGACAAACTCAAGGAGCTTAACTCGGAGTTGAAGACTAATCGAGAGCTTGATGCTCAACTTTACCATCCCGAGTCAGTTGTTCCTCTTCCGTGCTAGGAGGAAACCTGGACTTCATGAAAGGAGGTCACTGCAGTAGAGCTCCTAACTAAGGTTAGCCTGGCTGGTGAGGACCCTTCTGGGATGGGAAAAGATCGAGTGGTCGAGCTTCCTAGAGCTGAGATAGGACCTATGGCATTCCCTCGGCCTGAAGATACTACTATCTCTATCTATGGCGACTTGGTTACTCATTACCCCTTTCATCCCCTACATATTGATTTTGATGAGGCACTTGACCTTTTTCAAGCTATCCACCTATCCTTAGGCAGACCCCCCATTTGTAGATGCTAACTGTTACTCTGCAAACCCATCAAATGCCTCTGGCCTAGAAGTAGCTACAAAGGATGAGGACCCAGAAGATGAATAACCCCTCGACCATCGCCGATCGAGAAGGTAGCTGTAGAAAAAGGCCCTGCCAAAGCCGTTGGAGGTTCCCCAAAGAAGATGAAGAGGAAGACTAAGCTCTTGTAATAGAATAGGATCTTCCACGATCTTTTTTCCTCATACTTGTTATACCAAATATTCAGCTTTTATTTTTCTGCCTTACTATACTAAATATTTTATTTTCAGAGGTTTGTTTGTGGCCTCTTACTTTATGTCAGCTTGATTTCCCCAAGTATCTTGTCTTTGCTTTAACACTTTGAACATAATGATCTGAACTGGCCTTAAAACTAAGACAAATAAGATGAAATAAGATCTCAATAAGCTCTGAAAACTTATCTTTTATTCATACCTTGTTCAAATTAGACTCAAGTGGCTAATGAGGTCACCTTGCTACTCAACGAGCTCCTTTCAAGCAATTTCCTGAGCTGTACTACGAATCTATGAGGTTTGAGAAGTTCTTAGAGGTCTTAGGCATAGAATTTCTTTAGATGGAAAATGTTCCAAGGTCTTAGGAGTTGTCCTCCTTCGAGATCAGCGAGCTTATAGCTCCCTCCTTTGTGGACTTCTTGGATTATGCAAGGTCTTCCCATCTTATAGCTCCCTCCTTTTATATTTTCTATTGGCTTCCATGGCTTTGTTTCTAACTTCTTCAAGGAGGTCGAGGTCAACCCTTCTCTCCCCCTCACTTAAAACTGAATCATATACCGTCAGTCTTAAGAATTTCATTCCGACCTCGACTGGCATTATTGCCTCTACACCAAAGCATAAACTGACTGGTGTTTCTCCAATAGCTTTTCTTGGCGTGGTTTTGTATGCCCACAAGATGTTTGGAATTACTTCTAGCTTTCTTGAGACTTTCCAGAATGGTTCTATTTGTAACATTAACGAGTCCATTAGCTTGGGGATAAGCTACAGAGGTTATCCTCTGTTCAATATTCAAATTTTCATATAAAGTCTTGAATGGTCACCTATAAATTGTCGTCCATTGTATAAAATAATAGCTTGGGGAATCTTGAACCTACATAAAATGTTCCTCCATATGAAGGACTAGACTTTCAGCGATGAAATTGTTGTCATTGGTTCGGCTTCAACCCATTTGGTGAAGTACACTACAATAACAATCAAGAATTGGACACCCCCCACTCTTTTTGTTAAGGGTCCTAATATGTTGATACCCTAGATGTCAAAAGGTACCGATGCATTGATGGATTGATACCTTGTTGGCAACATATGTGATTTGTTTCCGTGCAACTTGTAGCTCGTGCATTTCTGTATGATCTTCTCAATGTTTCAAAACCATTGAAGGCCAATAATACCCCATCCTTAGTATTTTCTTGGCTACGGTTTTTGCCCCTATGTGATCCACATATTCCACTATGTACCTCTTCAATGACATACTCTCCCTCTCCCTTGCATAAGCATTTTAGGAATAGCCATATATATGAACTTCTGTACACCTTGTCATCCCCTATCAAGACATAGCAAGGTGCTCACTTCCACACTTGGCAAGGTTCTTTGGGATCTTGTTTGAGGTCACCATCTTCGAGAGAGTTTAATTGTTCCACTAACAGCCCTGCTTTTATTCTGGCTATCTCTCGGTAGACTTTAGTTAGTGCTTTTACCTCTGCATTTTGCTCGATAAGGAAGTGCTCAAGTTTCGATGCTATATCCCTTACTCTTCTGAGATATTTGATCTTGTTCTCCTCTTTGGCTTCATATTCCCTAGCGACCTGGCTGGCTATAACTTGTGAATCAGTTTTGACTTGCAATTTTTGCACTTTTAGAGCTCTTATGAGTCTTAGACCCGCTAAGAGAGCTTCATATTTGAATTCGTTATTCGAGGTTGGGAAGTGGTACTTCACAGAGTAAGAAATTCTCACTCCCTCGGGGCTGATCAATACAATTCCCCACACCTAAATTTTACGTTTCTGTGGAGCTATCTGTGTACATGGTCCAGATATTATTTTCACAAGCACTTGTGAGCTCCAGATGAGCTTTTGTGCATTCTTCTACAAAGTCTGAGAGATCTTGAGCTTTGATTGTTTTATTTAGCTCAAATTCAATTTGATATCTAGAGAGCTCGAGAGACCACTTCATTATCCTGCCCGATAGCTCGAGCTTCACCGAAGCTTGTTTTAGTTTTGAATTTTTTTAACACGTTTATCGAGTAAGCTTCAAAGCATGGCTTAAGCTTCCTTGAGGTAATAGTAATCAGGTACACAAATTTTTTGAGGTCCAAATATCTAATTTCATGACTTCTGAGCAAATGACTTACATAATAAATGGGAAATTTTAAACCTAACTTTTCTACTAGTAGCACCGAGCTGATTGCCTTTTCTACTGCAATTAGGTACATTAGAATCTCCTCCCTTGGGAAACTGGTTGAAGGGGCCTCCCTGGGAAGTCTTTTAGTTTGCCGAAAGCTGTTTGACAATTTTCACTCCACTGAAAATCTTTCGGCTTTTTTATGACGTCATAAAATTTTTCTCCTTTGTTAGCCATTTTGCTGATGAAGCGCCCCAATGCCGCCATCTTTCTTGTCAGACTTTCGACCTCCTTAATGTTTCTAGGAGGCTCCATGTGTAACAATGCTTTGTATCTTATCAAGATTAGCATCAATGCCTCGTTCTAGCACCATGAAGCAAAGGAATTTACCTGCCGAGACCCTAAAGGTACATTTCTCAGGATTGAGCTTCATGTGAGTAACTTTCAATGTCCGGAAAGTCTCCCTGATATCTTCAATGATGTCTTCAGAGGTCTTGGCCTTGATTACTATGTCATCCACATAGACCTCAATATTCCTTCCCAGCGGGTTCTTGAAGACCTTCCGCATAGCCCATTGGAATTCTACCCCTGCGTTCTTCAGACCAAATGGCATCTTAGTGTAACTGCAAGTAACAATCTCCATAACGAACGAGGTCTTTTCCATATCCTCAATCAACATTGGATTTGGTGGTACCCTTTGTAGGCATCCAGAAAGCAGAGCCATTGGTAACTAGTTGTGCAGTCTACCATTTGATCAATACTAGGGAGTGCGTATGAATCTTTCTGGCAGTATTTGTTTAGTGTGGTGAAATCCACACACATCCTCCACTTCCCGTTTTCTTTCGCACAACTATCTGGGTTGGCCAACCATTCTGGGTACACTACCTCTTTTAAGATTCCAGTGGAGAGAAGAGCTTGGACTTCTCGGGCTATGACCTCATTTCGCTCCGAAGCAAAGGTCCTTTTCTTTTGTTTCATTGGTTTGACCCCTGGTTTGAGTCCAACCTTGTAGTCTGCAATTTTCCTGTCTATGCCCTCAGGGTCGGTAGGTTGCCAGGAAAAGACTCTCAGATATTCTTGTAGGGAGTCAACGGGCTTCCCTTTAATTTTGGGAGGTAAAGCTCGCCTATTTTTATCCCTTCCTCAAGGAATTCTGGATTGAGGAAAATCTTTTCTCCTTTGCTGGCCGCTTGAATTCTGAGTTCATCATTCCCCTTCAAGAGGTCGATGAAATCTTCTTGCTTGTCCTCCGAAGAGCTCTCTGTATTACCCTCAGCGAGGTAACATTCTGCAGCGAGCAGCCTATCTTCTTCTAGGACTACAAAAGCTTCTCCGACCTGGATCTTCATGCAGTAATTTGGCAAAGAAATCATTGCTTTCAGGTCCATGACCCCTCTTCTTCCCAAGATTGCGTTGTAGGTTCTGGAAGTGTCGACCACTAACCCTCTACCTTCCACAGAGACTGGTTTTGGAACCCTTAGAATAACTTCTGCATAGGTCGTGCTTCCATTAAAGCTGGTCAGGGCAGTGTCTAACTATATTGGCGAGCTTCTATCTATCCGCATATGGTCAAATGCCTTTTTGTATAATACATTCACTACACTCCCGGTGTCAACCAGTATCTTTCGTACAAGGAAATCCCCAATCTAGAATGACACTGTTAGGGATTCTGAATCTTCTCCCCGAGCTTGCTTTGACCTCCATTCTATGGCATTTATCTCGCCGACCGAAGGTTGTTAGTTGTGTGCAACTACTAGAGGTGGATTTACGTGACACGTGTTCCTTGCTAGGAATTCTTGCAAGTGGCCCTCCTTTACTAACCCTCAATCTTGCCCTTGAGGTCAATGAAGTCCTCCATGAGATAGCCATGGTCCTTATGATAGTGGTAAAATTTGGCTAGGTCTCTCTTGGCTAGGGGAGTTTTGAGACCCCTTAGCGGCTTCAAGAGACCTTCTTCTCCATGACCACTAGGATCTTTGCCCTCGAGGTTGTGAGGAGAGTTGTCACTAGGTATGGGATTTATTTTCTGTTCTTATCTGAGGATCATGCTTTTGGATGAGAATCCTTTCTATCTCTTTTTGAGGTCTGAGGGCTTTTTGGACTCCCTTTCTTGTCTTTCTCGACGGCTTGGGCAAAACCAGGAATCTTCTCCTAGACTGCCATCTCTTCAGCCTTTATCAATTTCTCTATGAGCTATTGTAGCTCCTTTATGGTTTTTACGGCTCTTCTGCTAGTCTGAGGGCTACATATCCCCTTGCGATCCTTGCTTGAAGGCACTGATGCAGATGGCATCGTTCTTATACTCGATCTCTATTGCCTCGTTATTGAAGCCACTATAGTAACTTCTCGTGCTTTCACTAAACTTTTGTTTGATGTTGAACAAATCCTCGAGGTCTTTTTCACATCTCTTGCTACTCTGATAGTTTTTCAGGAACAGATCATTTAGTTGTGTCCAACTCGAGATACTTGCCTTTGGAATTCCTTTGAACTAGGACTATGCTTTTTGGGTCAATGTGGATTCGAAAAAACAACACTTAACATAGTCTGGGTATTCAAACATTTCCATGTAGGAAACGTATTAATCTATATGTTGCAATAGTTCCCCCATTCCGTTTTATTTTGGCTCCACTCGTATAGGTTTGAATCCTCGGGGGTATCCAAGCAGTCTTGCTGTTGTGGACAAATGGCAAAGGCTCTAATTAAGTCCACATTGCGCAATACCTCTTGATTTCCATTTCTCTCTTGATTGGCTGGGAGAGTCGCTCTCCTCAGTGGAGTCAGGGCTACCCCTCGAGTGTTGTTGCTTGTCTTTTCGATCAGTTTTCATCGAGCAGGTATCCCTTCCCCAAGAGGAGTTGTCAGCAAACTCTCCTACTCTTCAGGACCAATCTCTTGTCTCTGGCATCATGATATGATCCGACTCGATTGAGCTTGTCTCATAGGTCATAACTGTTGGGATTTATGCCCAAAAAGACTATCATTTTCTAAAGATAATGTGTAAAAGACTATAGACTTTACAAATAATTAGCACATCATGCAATAAGGTCCAAATTGATTTAAATAGGTGATCTATGTGTTGGGACTTTCAGCATTGTAAGGTACGGATCACCTAAAGTTCAAATCATAAGGAATTAGTTCTTAGCCGATTAATGGATTGGGCTTTCCATTGAACGAAGGTCATAACACATTGGGTAGTGCTCCCGAACTATATGTATTAGCACATACTATATGTGTAGAACATGATCATTCAGTGATTGTTCTCTAAAGGTACTATCAAAGAAGAGAGAAGTCATATCATTGTTGCTACTACGTGGACACGTCCATATGACATGAGTATAGGTTGGTGGACTAGCAAAGCTAGTTTCCTGTGCTTTGATATGCTATGGGTGAGAGCTCATTATGGAGATCAATAGCCTTCTATGGTAGGTACTTGGAGTTAGTTACTTAAGACAGACTCATGCAATAAGGTCTCTATGCCATTTCATTTATGAGATAGGTTAATCACCCCATTGTGTGTCGTTCTTGGTTGGATCACTGAACCCGAAGCCTCGGTAGTACAATTGTTATTGTAATGAATATTCTTCTAATGAGTATTCATTGTGATTCAATGGTAATAGAACTAGATACTTAAGGATGGTAGATGCTATTGAGTAAGGTGATAGTACGCAAGACCTAGGCTCAATAGTGGGTGTCACATAGAAGGGCAAATGTGTCATTACATCTATAGGTCAAAGACTAATGGTTGAGATTTATCTCAAGAAGCCTTATGTTTCTACAGCAATTTATCATGAAGTACATCATCTTATTATGGTGATAATAGAAGGTATTTAGAATGATTAAGTTAATTACCACTATGTGGTAAGGGTATTTTGGTCATTTTATAGAGCCATGAGCATTGTGTCTTAAGGTCCCTGATATAGCCCTATTGAGCATGAATGATTTTATATCATTCTTAAATACAAGACTGGAGAAGGAATTAATTTTATTCTAGATATCATTAATAATTAATTGAGGATTTAATTAATCCTTGAAATTAATTGTTTGGGCTTGAATAAAATTAATTAGTTGTTTTTTTTAGTCCTATAATTAATTTGGGCTTAGGTCCTTAAGATTAATTATTGTTGGACTTGAATAAAATAATGAAGTGGATATTTATTTTTATTAGTCTTATAATTAATTTGGACTTAGGTCTATGAGATTAACTATTTGATGGGCTAAGAATAAAAATAAATATTGGGTTTTTAATTAAAAGGTCAAACTCATTATGTTGGATCCATGATCAAATAAATAATTATTAGGCCTTTAATTAAATACAAAAGGTCGTTGGGCTTTTGGCCCAAAGGAAGCCCATGTATCTTCCTTCCATATATAGACCTCATGGCCTTTGTAAACAAAGGGTGAAGTAGCTACCAAAAGAAAAAAGAGAGGCAAATTTTTCAAGGCCATTCTCCATGGTCTTCAGATTTGTCTTTCCTCCACTCTACTCACAGAAATTCTCCAGTCTTCTATTGTCATTTTTGTTCACCCAGATAGACAAGGAATAGATTAGAAGGTCTTTTGCATAGTAGATCAAGACTTCAGATTCATACCAACATAACAAGATCTTCGCGAATCTTCATTCCAAGGTATCGTTCTCATTCTTTTATGTGAGAAAATTTTAAAATCTTGGAACTCCAAATCCAGTTTCTTCGTGGATTCGAGATCCATTTTCCTTTCAATAACCCGGGTCGCAGGCAGGACTCTTCCCCCCTATGATCTTTGCTAAGCACAACCAATCTCTTGGCCTTCTTCATCAGGCCGAAGGTCGTTCCTTGCTTCTGAAGGCGAAGGCTGGTCAAGCTGTGCACAACCCCCTTGATCTCGGGGCGGTTGCATCTCCCTGTAGGATGGTATAAGAATGAGACCAGTTGACATGTAGTCTCCTCTTCCTGAGAGTCCTTCAAGGGCAGCCATAATGCAATCTAAGAGGTCAACTGGTACAATCACTTGACTTGCCCCAAATCTTTATGGTCTGGTATTGTCACCACTGTCGATCTGGACAGCGTGTCCCCGTCCAAGCCTTGAGAAGGGTTCATCTGAACTCTCCGGGATGGTCCAAACCGTGTCAACCTTAGCGGCTCCTGTTGATTAACCGGCCCTAGATTACTATCATTGTTCTCCGTTGTGGGCGGGTCTTCCGACACTGCTTCTCCAGTTCGTAATTGCGTACTGCTGGGTGGTCTACCACGGCATGGCGATTGAACCTGTGATTGGGTCATTTCAATACCTGTTTATTTTATGTATAGGGAAGAAAGCTAATCTTCTAGAATGTGCCTTCCCACAGATGGCGCTAGAAATGATGGAGCTCGGAAGTATAATTTGGGTCACCCAGAACCTCAATGATGTTTGTGATCACAACTTGAGAAGAAAGGGAATAGGTCACCGGAGTGGGCTGTCGCCCAAGGCAGACCTCCGATGCCTAGGTCAATATTCTGAAAGAGTAATCTTGTGTAATTAACTTCAAAAACATTGTCCTTGTCCGTAGACTATTTGTAATTCGATTATATATTAAAAATAAAGTAAGTTACCTCTTTGATTAGGACTCTATTATTATGTGACAGTAGGCAATTAGGATAATTGTGAGATCATATCATATCCCGCCAATTGCTCCTAGGATTCTGGAGTTTAACTAGGTTTGGATATCTTGCCATTCACATTTCTGGTCGAG
>JAOXNR010031631.1:0-22566 GCA_028571225.1 Parsonsia alboflavescens | reverse complement strand
TATATATATATATATATATATATATATATATATATATATATCAATCCGTATATAAGTTAGAGACGATCGTGGCTTTGATTCAATGACAAACATGAAATTTAAATTAAATGACAAATTCACAGTTTGTTAAAATAATAACATTTACATGTCATGAACCGTGCTTACATTGATATTGTTGCGATAAAAATCTACACCCTTCACGGAGATGTTAACATGAACGTTAAAAAAATTTGTGCCAAAAGATTGTTGTATGGAATTCGGATCAAATATGGGCACTTCATGATTTAAGTTACTTGTTGGATCATTTTCTTCAGGATGTTGATCATTTTCTTCGGGATGTTGGGCTTCCGTGTTATAAGCATTTGGATAGGTGGTACGATTATATCCTTTTCTTTTGCATAGGGAGCACGTTTTGCTTCGACGATATTGTTCACTCCGAGAGAGAAAATGGGCCTCTTGTGGTTTTTTAACAGACATTCTTCCAGTATGAGGATTGACGACCACATCATCGATACCCGCAATTGAATTCAAAGATGAACACAAGGGCACAAGCTGTATCGAAGGTGCATATGCCAAACTTAGTTTTTCTGTGTCAAATGAATAACCACGGCATAGAGTGTAATAATGAGCCCATTTTCCCCATAAAAAGAATTAATTTAAATGAGTTGTGGAAATATCTAATTATATGCTTATGGAATTAAAAAAAAAAAATGGAAGACTTGGGTCTCGAATGGACTACACTTGGTCTTGAATCTCGAATGAACCACACTTAGGTCTCGAATCTTGATTCTCGAATGGACCCCTTTTCTCTTGAATGGACAACTAATGTCTCGAATGGACCCCTTTTCTCTTGAATGGACAACTAATGTCTCGAATGAACCTTCTAAATTTAGCAGATAAGTCAGGAAATAGATAAAGAATTTACATAGTAACAGCAATGGCATGTTTGCAAGGTCTCTCTTCCACTTGCCATCTCCGACATCCACAGGTCTTCGGGAGGATATCCACCAGAACATTTGCTTCTTTTGGTGGATTTCCTACGACATATTCCTCTCTATCTCGAATGGATGTAGCCTGCAGCCTTTCTCAATTCTTTCCATCGCCCGCTTGGTGATAATATCTGGCATTGTAGCTGCTGATTCTTTATGTTTGTTGAACCAACCCTGACACAAACTCCTAAAACACTCATGTGCATATGTCATGGGCAACTTCCAAGCTTTCTTGATCACGTGGTTGAAGGATTCCATGATATTGCTCGTCATTTGGTTGTAGCGATTGTTTGGACAATATGACCAACCCGGGCTTCCTACCTCCACATCTAACCAACGATGAACTCTGGGTGCATATCTTTATTGTCTCCAAAGTAGAAGTCACATGTTTGCTTGTCATAGGCATATGCCGTATTTTTAAAACGGAGTGCAACCTGAGGTTTTTGCACTTTGTCTTTAAGTTTTCCTTTAGATGTCGATAGCAAAAAGCATGTGGAACCTCGAGATATACTGTCCTCACTACACGTAGTATGCTTTGGTGCCGATTAGATATAATAACCAAATCATCACACAATCCATATATAGTTCGGAATCTTCTCAAGAACCACTCCCATGAATCATTGCCCTCCTTCTCGCCAAACCCAAAAGCAAGGGAAAAAGTTTTCCCATTTCCATCTGCACAGACAGCTCCATAAATTTTTCCCTCACACACACCTTTCAAGTGTGTTTCATCTATGCTAATGACGGACCTCATGTACTTGAAACCTGCAATTGAAGGACCAAGTGCACAGAATGAGATCAGAAACTGCTCATCTAGCATACGTATACCAGTTACCATCCTTGGAATTTCACGCTTTAACATGTGAAGGAATGACAATAGTTGTTTGTATGAGTTTTCTGGAGTTGCATAGGCTATGTCTTTAGTACCCTATAAAGATCGCTAGGCTTTGGTGCATCCGAACTTCACACCATAATTCTGCCGCATGTCTTAAATCACATTTTTTGGGGTGTGATTCGCATCATCGAGTTTACCAGCATAAATATGACCAATCGTTGTTGAACTTACACTCCTGTTTTGACTTTGCTGTAAAGTTTGGATACAAGTGTGAGTCAAGACAAACATGTGAATAACCCAAATCTGGCATCAAACTTTACAATTTACACATATCATGAAAGTACAATCTTTTTAGTTTCTAGGTCGTGCCTAAAATCTTCCTTTATCCGAACATACCACATATATGGAAATCGATTATTGAGTGAATATTCATCGAATGTTGCTGCCAATTCATCCTTATTGTTAAAGACTGCATCCTTTCCAATAAAACCCACTGGTGGAATAGTATCATCTTCCAAAAATTGCACCTCTTCATTATCATCCAAACCATGTTTGCAAAATGAGTTGAAAGGTCTGATAAGAATTGCTCAAATGGAATCTCCTGCTTCATCCCATCGTCGAAGTTATCATCGTTGTCATTGTTGTCACCATTGTCATGATCATCACCAACATCATCAACATCATCATCAGCCTCAACGATGTGAATATATTCTTCATCGCATTCATAACTTCTATGTGAATATATTCAGATGTCCCCGCTTCATCATTTGCGTCAGTACCCTTTCATGATCATTTAGACCGGATGGACAATTCCTGCCAATATCACCGCTGATGCTACCCTCGTAAGTTCTCTAAATTTTGTTCACGATGACAACTTTAGGATCCCTTCCCTCTTCAAATACATGATGCCATACATGAATTCAATCTCTATTAATTTCATGCTTCCATCACAAAATTTAGAAGCAATTGAAATTTGTATGTCAAATTGGTTGAAGTTAATCTTCATCAAGTTTGCCATAGTTCTCCTCAAATCTTTGCAGTTTACATCGGATGGTATGACTAGTGCACACACCCTTCCAAGCAGAGAACCTTCGTGAATAGCAATCCTCATGTAATCTATTTCTGCAAACAACATAAAGAAACCTATCTGTGATGCAAGAACAATGTTAAGAAGAATGGCTAAACAGAAGGAAAGTTGGAAAATTCTTTGAAAACACACAAGTTTTCGGGAAAACGACCAAAGTCGAAAATCTTAATTAATCAAAAGTTGTCAAAAACAATGAGAAACGAAATATTTTAAGCCAAAAACAAACCCTAAACTTAATCGGAATCGAAAAGTGAAGAAATTGCAAAAATACCCGTAGGAAACAGTAAATTACGAAACTGCCACTTAAAAATTGAAAAATTACTACAATGCCACTAAAAATAGAAAAATGCCCAAAACTCCATTAAGACGACTCTGGATGGCCGAAAAACGCCTTGCATCACAGCATAGCAGTGACTTTTGATCGTTGGGCATTCTAGGTCACCCAGTCCAATTTGAGCCTGATCTGAGCTCGGACCAGTTACCTCGGGAATCATATCCAGCATCATCCTCCCCGGCTAAGAAAAGATTCGCCCTCGAATCTGACTCGTCCTCGCCAGTGACATCATTAGCAAAACCATCCTCATCCTCGGACTGCTAAGGTTACAAGTCAACTACATTGAAAGTACCCGACATATTGTAGTTCCCTGGCAAATCAATCTTGTATGCTCTGTCATTAATCCGCTCCAATACCTTGAATGGCCCATCTGCATGTGGTTGCAATTTCCCAAATCTGCCTAGTAGAAATCTCTGCTTCCTCAAATGAATCCAAACTAGATCGCCCTCCTTGAATACTACCTTCTTCCGATGCTTGTCGACCCTTTGTTTGTATTGTAAGTTCTGCTGATTGATCCAATCACGGACTTGGGAATGCAACTACTTGATCTGCTGAGCATGCTCCTCTGCATCTGAATTGAACTGGTGGTGGATTGGTAATGTATTAAGATCTAATGGTGTAGTTGGATTGTGTCAGTACACAATCTCAAACGGACTCTTCCCTGTCATAAGGTTTACTGAACGGTTGTGGTAGCACCAAGTCCATTGTCGTGGCTTCTCTCCTAGTAAACTTAGCAGCAGATTCCCCAAGCTTCTATTCACGACCTCCATTTGTCTGTCCATTTGAGGGTGATGAGAAGAGCTAATATGCAATTTGGTGCCGAAATGAATCTAAAGAGTTCGCCAAAAATGATTGACAAATTTCGCATCTCTATCGGAGGTGATTGACTGTGGTATTCCATATAATTTGACAATTTCCTGCAAAAACAACCTAGCCACTTGTGATGCATCAAATGTTTTGTTGCAAGGAACAAAACATGCCATCTTCGAGAATCTATCGACCACTACCATAATTGAATCCTTGTTCCTTTGCGTCCTTGGCAGTCCCAAAACACAATCGACATTGATATCTTCCCGAGCTGCCAACGGAACCTTTAAGGCAAGTACAATCCGACATTACTACTCTTAGTTTTAGCAATATGACAGATTTTGCATCGTTGAACACATCGAATCACTTCCCACTCTATTCTAGGCCAGTAAAAAACTTCCTGCACCAATGCCAGCGTCTTGTCAATTCCAAAATGTCCGGCTAACCCTTTAGCATGAAGGTCATCCACAATGGCTGCCCTCAACGAGCAATTAGGAACACACATTTGATCCCCCGAAAAAGAAAACTGTCTTGAATCATGAACAATTGTTGTGGTCCCATCTGACACTTCTCCCAAACACCCTTGAACTTCGGATCATCTCTATACAAGTTAGAGAACAAATCAAATCCGATTACCTGGACCTGCATTGTATTCAACAAGGTATGCCTCCGGCTCGTTGCATTTGCCACTCGATTTAGTACGCCCGCCTTATGTTGAATGGAGAAACTAAAGGCTTGCAAGAACTCCACCCATTTCGCATGTCTTGCATTCAATTTATGTTGTCTATTTATGAACTTTAATGCTTCATGATCTGAAAACAAGACAACTCCTTGGACACTAGATAATGCCTCCAATGCTCCAAACTCCGCACAATTGCATAAAACTCCTTATCATATGTTGAATACTGTTGTTTTGCCTCATTGACCTTCTCACTTAAGAAAGCTACCGGCCTGCAATGCTGACTGAAAACTCCTCCAATTCCCACTCTTGAAGCATCACAATGTACTTCAAAAATTTAGAAAAGTCAGGTAATACTAAAACAGGAGTTTCGGTTACCTTTTGTTTCAGTAATTTGAAAGCCGCATCTACCTCGACAGTCCATATGAACCGATTTCCTTTCAAACAATGCAATGATGGAACTGAAACCTCGGACAAATCCCCGGTAGAATTAGACCATTCCATGGAAACTTCGGACATCAAACACCGTCTTGGTGTCTTCCAATTCAGAATCGCCTCTACTTTTGCAGGATCCATCCGAATGCCTTCACTCGACACTACGTACCCTAAAAATGTCACTTGATCTGTTAGAAAGTGACACTTCTTCAGATTCGCGAACAACTACGACTCTCCAAGCCCCTCAAATACCTCTCTGAAATGTTGTAAATGCTGCTCAACCGAACGACTAAAAATCAAAATGTCATTGAAATACACCAGTACAAATTGCCTATTGAATGGATGAAACACCTGGTTCATCAACCACATGAAAGTGCTGGGAGCGGTCGACAATCTAAACGGCATGACCATCCACTCATACAGCCCATCTCGCATTTTAAATGTGGTCTTCCACTCATCTCCTGGCCGAACTCGAATTTGATGATATCCACTCCTTAAATCTATCTTCGAAAAGATAAACGCCCTATGCAACTGATCAATCAAGTCATCAAATCGGGAATTGGGAATCTATACCTGATGGTAATCTTGTTCACCGCCCCACTATCGATGCACATCCATCACGAACCATCTTTCTTTGGCACCAGCAATGCTGGTACTGCACAAGGACTCATACTCTCTCGGACAACCCCTTTTTCCATCAACTCCCACACCTGCCTTTGTAATTCTTCATGCTGTTGCGGACTCATATGATAGGCTACCTTATGCCAAATTGCACCCTCGACACGAAGTCTATACAATGTTGAATATCCCTCGTAGGTGGCAGTCCTGAAGGCATCTCCTCTGGCATTATATCGGCAAATTCCCGCAACAGAGGAATAATCTCCTTGGGAAACTCGGAATGATCTTCGTTTTGCTTCATAACCACCAAGGCAAAAATCTCCGTTGCCTTGATAGCCTCTTCTCGGAAATCAGCCCTAGACAACAGAGCCTTTGCCATCTCCTTCCTAAAATCTGAAGGACCCAATGTAATGTTTTGGCAGTCCTTGCTGAAGGTGTAAGTATTCTGGAACCCATCTTGCTTCGTTCGTCGATCATACTGCCACGACCTCCCTAGCAGAATGTGACAAGCATCCATGGGAACCATGTTAGACCATACCTCATCAGCGTACCTCTTCCCAATCGAGAACAATACCAGGCACCGCTTGCTGACCTTAATTTCATTGCCCTTCTTTAGCCACGACAATTTGTATGGCTGCGGATGCTGCAATATCTCTAATCCTAATTTCTCGACCATTGTTGACGAGACCACGTTCTCGTAATTGCCTCCATCAATAATCATGTTACACACCTTTCCCCTGGCAATACACAGAGTATGGAAGATGTTATGTCGTAGCCAAGACTCGTCTTCCACCACCACACTTAGTACATCCTCTTCGTTTGCCTGTTTGGGCAGTCTGCGGAAAACCTTGGCACTTAAAACACCTCTTAGCCACAGCCCCCGTGGTGGCATCTTTGCTGGTTCGGCCCTGCGGACTGTCCTTGGTCACCGCCTTGCCCCTTTTACTCTTATTCACAGCTGCCGTCCCAGAAGATGATGATTGCCCTCTAGGTTTATTCTGGAATTGACTCGGAACCCTAGAGCCCGAACTGCCTCCCTTCTGCCTAAGCTGCCCATCGACCTTCAAGGCTAATCTGTAAACATCCTCATATGTACAAAATTGTTGTAGTTGAACCACATCAGCAATCTCGAATTTCAGCCCTAATAAAATTCGTGCCACCGTCTGCTCGTCTTTTTCGGCGACCTCGCACCTCATGTATAGCCGATCAAACTTCGCGATGTATTGCTCCACTGATAACCCTCGCTGCCAAATAGAATGGTAATCAATAAAAGCCTCTTGCCGATAGTGTACAGGCAAGAATTTTTTTCGCAGTAGTTTCTCCATCTTTTCCCAAGTCGAAATTTTCGACTTTCCCTCTCTGGTGCGTTGCTTCTTAACGTGCTCTCACCAAATCTAAGCATGTTTTGGTAATTTAATCACCCTGATCTTAACCTTCTGTTCTTTCGTCAAATCTCGAAGATCGAAAATCCTCTCCACCGTATGTAACCAATTTAAAAATTCATCAGGATGTGCCATACCTTCAAAATCGGGAATCTCAATTTTCATGCTGAAATTCTAGAAAGAAGATGGTCGTCGGTCATGTCGATCCGGTCGGTTTGCCCTCTGTTCAATGCCACAAACGGATTGTCATCTTCCTCCTCATTGTCGGATTCAATCTCCGATTCCACACCCTCCTCAGACTGAACATCCAACCGCGCCTCCACCAGTTGCTGCTCCAAGTCTTGGATTCGCCTTCTCTATTCTGCGTTTTCATTCTTGACTTCTTGTAGGTCTTGTTGATGAGGTGGTTCGTCTTCCTCAGGAACGACTCCACGTCCCCTCTCAGCACGACGCCGTCCACGGCCTCCACGAATCTGCTCAGCCATTGATTTCAGCAACTTGAGTCTCTGATACCAACTGATGCAAGTAAAATGTCAAAAAGAATGGCTAACAAAAGGATAGTTGGAAAATTCTTCGAAAACACATAAGTTTTCGGGAAAACGACCAAAGTCGAAAATTTTAATTAATCAAAAGCTGTCGAAAACAATGAGAACCGAAATATTTAAAGCCAAAAAAAACCCTAAACCTAATCGGAATCGAAAAGTAAAGAAATTGCAAAAATACCCCTAGAAAACAGTAAATTACAAAACTGCCACTTAAAAACTAAAAAATTATGACAATACCACTAAAAATAGAAAAATGCCCAAAACTCCATCAAGACGACTCCAGTTGGCCGAAAAACTCTTTGCATCACAACATTGTAGTGACTTTCGATCGTTGGGCCGTTCCGGGTCACCCAGTCAAATTGGAGCCCGATCTGAGCTCGGACCAGTCACCTCGGGAATCATACTCGACATCAATCTGTCTCGAAATATCTTTTATACTTCTCAAAATGTCCTTTATACTTCTGGAAATATCCACACTATGGTCTCGAAAGGCCACAATATGGTCTTGAATCTCGATTCTCGAAATGCCCTGTTTGGTCTTGAAATCCATTTCTCGAACACCTTATCAGGTCTCGAAGTTTTTATAGTTCTCGAATGAAGGTTCTTGAAATGCCCCAGTCTGGTCTCGAAATTTACTTACTCCGACCGAAATCTTTGCAATCCCACCTTCCTTCCTTCCTTCCTCCAGCAACTACCCAAATATGTGCCAGATAAACAAGACAAACGAACAAACCCAGGTTTCCAAAAACCAAAGAAAACAAATAACAAAGAAATAAACCGAACAATGTAGTTTCGAACACCCCCAACCTTCGTCTTATTGATTTTGGAAAACAAAAATCATCAATCAAACATAATAAAAAGTTGGGTCTTTTCTTTCTCTCCGACAAGGGAATGGTTCTTTGAGCAATTTTCTTAGTTATGGTTCAAAAGTTCTGATCAAATGAATGATGTTGGTTGTAGTTTCTTCAATTCATTTGACAGAAGGTTGTTGGGTTGCGTTGGGTGTGTTGAATGCTGATGGGTAAGATAGTAAATGCATATTAAAGGAGAATAAATGTTAAGTTTTGGTTTATTTTTAATAATTGCGAAATGTTGTGAAGATTTGGGTAAATAAGAAATTACTGTTTCAATTTGGGTAAATATGAAAACGTCCCTAGAACATAGGACCTGACCTGAGCTCTACTTTTTTTTCTTTTTTTTTACTCATCCAATTCTCACCAGCTGCTAAATAATATCAGTATAATCCAACTTTGAAGTTCATGAAGTCCTTCGAGGAGATCTGCGGTGATGACCCAGTTGACGCCGAGGAAAACGAATCCATCCTCACCCTAAATTGTTATTATCTGATCAAAAGCCGTGCTAATCTCTCATTTCTTTTACACTGTATCTTCAAATTTCAAAACCCCAAATCCTATAAAGAATAAATGAAAGAAAATTCTCTGTTGAAAAGATCCCGTATTCATTTCTTTCTTAACAACAAAAAATGCTCAATCGCTGTTGTTCTAATATCTGTTTTGATTCTCATGTTGATTTTCATTCTTGTTTCATTCCACCATTCTTTTTCCTCCGCATCCTCGACATCCCTGTCTGGGTTCAGTTTACTCATTTCAGATTCTCGTTCTACTGCTGTTAAATTGGGTGCATTGCCTCGATTTGCTTACTTAATCTCGGGTACACAAGGAGATGTAGGGCGGTTGAAGAGGTTTCTTCAAGCGGTGTACCATCCGAGGAACTACTACTTGCTGCACCTTGATTTGGAAGTATCTGATGTGGAAAGATTGGAGCTCGCGAAGTATGTTAAATTGGAGGTTGTTCTGAGGAAGTTTAGGAATGTCATGGTGATGGGCAAAGCAGATTTAATCACTTCGAAAGGACCCACTGTGATTGCTTCCACTCTTCATTCTATTTCCGTACTGTTGAAACAGGCTATTCCTTCTCATTATCCTCTCATGTTGCAAGATGGTATGTATTTTTCTCTCTTTACTTGATTGAGGAATAAAGTTTGAATTTAAAAAGATGTTGTTTTGTTGCATTGACAGAGTATTCGGGATTTGATGAGACTTGATTTTGCCCCGATTCCTAATCCCTAATTTTTGTTAAAGAAATTTCAAAATGAAGTACCAAAACCATCCCTCAATATAAGTAAAATTTAAATTTAGAGGGGAAGCACCGATGTTTTTTTGCCGAAAATTGGTAAAAAGGATCAAAGTTGCAACTTGTAATATATTCGGAGACTTGAGAAAAAAAATGGGGATCAAAAAACAGAAAATTGGTATCGTTTTCATTACGGGCACCTGCTGTATTAACACTTGTAGAGCTAACATCCCTTCTCATTGGTTCATGAAACTCTTCTTCCTCTTGTTGCTCAAAATACTCTTCTTCACCATTAAGGATTTTCTCAAAATGATCATGGAGTACCCTTTCTCTTGGTTGGGCTCTTGGCATTTGACCTCCTCTTCCTTTTCCCCTTCCTCTTTGTTGAATTGGATTTCTCAACACTTGAGCGGGTGGTGTCTCAAAATCATTCACCGTTTCTTCAACTCTATTAATCCTTGATCCAAGATCTCTCCTCATTTCACCCAAGCTATGATTTATTTGAGCCAGCATGTCCTATGACAATTGTTGCGTCACCTCCTTAAAGGAAGACATCATGGTGTTATCCTCTTCCATATTAGATGCATTAGTGAAGTGGATCCTCTTCTTGGCAAAATTGTACCTACAACTTAAAGACACAAAAATCGAGAAAACGTATTTATATATCCTCACATGCACTTGTGTATTACACTTAGAAATGACTTTTTCGTGCTCTAATGTTCTCATCCCCTTTTACCTTTTTCCACACTAACTCTTCTTCAAGTTCGTAATCCAAGTCCAAGAGAAAACAATCACTCAACAAAGGTGATCAAATCAAACTTCAAAAACTTAAAGCACATTGACCATGATTTCTAACATATAAGAATCAAAATGATAAGAGTTTCAAAAAAAAAAAAAAAAAAAGACTTCAATGAACACAAGACAATTGATCGCACACTTAGAATTCAAGGAAAATAGATGAAAGGAAATTTATCAAACACCTTGAGGTCAAAGAGCTGTAATCCAATTTCAATCAAAATCAATGTAATCAAGTGTCCTAACAACAAATTTTGAGTAGACATGTAGGCAATTCGATTCAATAGATCATAAATCAATCTCTACTCATCAATTTCATCAACTTCACATAGAATTCAACTTGTCAACATGAGCATCATGAATTTCGAAATTTTTTGCTCCCTTTTTTTTTGAATTTTTCAGTAACGTTGAGATCTTTGATCTCTTCTTTTTTTTGGTATTTTTGTTTCCCGTAGAGATAAGATGAAGTAGAAACACCAAACAAATTAAATTGGCCTACATTTTTGGTCTTGGACACAATTCCATAATTTTCAAAGGATCACAAGAAGAAGAACTAGGATTAATATAAAGGAACGAACACAAAATCACATAAGATCATGAGATTTGAAAGAAGAAAACATAATCTTAACACTTAAACAAGCAAGCAAGTAAGATAGACAAACCTTTTGATGAAAAACTTAAACTCGGATACCAAAAAGTTGGTGTGATCTCAAAATTGATATGGATTCTGCATTCAAAATTAATCAAAGACACCCATTTGAGATAAATCCCAAGACTTCATTAGAGGTTTAAGCTAGTTAACCATTAACCAAGATTGTCTTCCAATATGATCAATTAGTTTTGAATTTCATAAATCCAATTCAATTACCCTAGCAAAGTTTTAAAGAACTCAAGAGTTTAACTAAGAACCTTAGAAGAGTTGTTAGATGAACACTCTAGAAAATAGAGTTTGATCCATAAGGATTCCTCTCAACTGAAATAAAAGTGTTAAAAGAATAGTTCTCTTACAAAATACAAATAAGGAACTATTTATAGTTCTATCAATAAGAAGCCCAAAGAATGACTAAAGACCTTTCTAATCCTCTAAAATAGCTTAAAAGACAAAGAAAAGTCAAAAAAAAAAAGTGGAATCGTCAAAATCAGGTCAAGATTTTATTAGGGACCAAACAGGGGAAAAGGCCATCTAACGTCGGCTTGGACTGTGAGGGCACCAGATTGCTTCCCTAATAGCTACTGGAAATTCCCATGGCCATCTTGTGAGTTGATCCGGGGCCGGCAGGTTCACTGTGGAGCTATGGATGGTGCTCTACCTTGCTATCTAGTGCTTTCTTGTGCCATCTCCTTGCAACACTCGTTTTGCACCATGCCATCTTCGTTCCAAGCCTTCCTAAGCTTCCCAACTTGATTTCTAAGGCTCCCAAGGGCTTGTTCTTTAATTGTATAGTTCTCATTGTCTTCTATCATCCATAAGTTGAATTCCTTCCTTGGTTGCTCTTCATCCATCAATGATAATTCTTCAAAGATTGTTGGGAAGTCAAGCAATTCTTCTCTTCTTTGCACAAGTGTGCGCTCAATGCTTACCTTAACTTGGATGCTCTAACTCTTGTAATTCATCCAGTAGGTATCTTAGGTCTTGGATCACCATCATTCTCCCTCATCTCGAAAGGATTCGTCCTCGAATCGGCTTCATCTATATCAAAAGGAGAGGGATCACTAGCACTGAAAGTCGAACTCACATTATCTTTACCTTGAAGATCCACTTTATACGCATTGTCATTGATCTTCTCTATGATTTGAAATGGACCATCTAGTCTTGTTTCAAGCTTTGTCTTTCTAGATTGAGAACTTATTTCCTTCCTTAAGTGAATCCATACCCAATCACCAACATTGAACTTCATCTCCTTTCTACTTTTGTTGTGTTGATTGGCATATCTTTGAGTTTGCATTTGAATGTTCTCCCTTGCCTTAGCAGGCAATTTTTTTACCATTTCAGCCTTCACTTTTCCATCTAAACTATAAACTTCATTCAAAGGCAAAGGGGTCAAATCTAGAGGTGATAAAGGGTTATAACCATAAACCAATTCAGATTTAGAATAATGAGTACAAGAATCCACACATCTATTAAGCAAATTCAATTAAAGGTAAACATTCTTCCAAAGACCTCAAATTCTTTTTGATTATGGTTCTCAACAAGGTTCCCAAAGTCTTATTCGCAACCTCCATTTGGCCATCCATTTGAGGGTGACAAGTAGTAGAAAAACACAATTTTGTTCCCAACAACTCCCAAAGGACCTTCCAAAAATAGTTCAAGAATTTGTTATCTCTATCACTAACTAGGAATTCCATGCAATCTGATCACATCTTTGAAAAACAAGTTTGCAACATTATGAGCATTATCAACCTTGAAGCAAGTAATAAAGTGTGTCATTTTAGAAAATCTATCAACAACCACAAGAATTAAATCCTTACCCCTCCTAGACCTAGGTCAATCAAGCACAAAATTCATAGAAATGTGTTCATAAATGTAATCATGTGGTTTAATGGTAGACTTAGGCTTCTTACAAATGATGTATGATTCACACACTTTAACAACATCCCTCTTCATGTGAGGCCAATGAAATTGCTCCTTAAGAGTATCTAAAGTCTTGGAAATGCCAAAATGTCCCATTAGGCCACCTCTATGACTTTCAATAATAAGAAATCTCCTCAAAGAACACGTAGGCACACACAATTTATCTTCTCTAAATAGAAAGCCATCATGCAAGTAATGCTTATCATATACTCCTTTTCTAGAAGCAATAAAGACATGTTTGAAATCATTATCCTTAGCATACAAATCTTTAATGAACTTAAATCCAAGCATAAGAGTGCAGCAAAAAACCAAGAGATGCAGAGAATAAATTCCCTTTAAAAATGCTAGAGTAACAGTTCCATTAAGCCAAATGGTGGGGTATTGTGAAGGTTATGTGAAAAACTGAGGACAATAAGGCCAACTAAAGTTCCTCTAATCCCAAGGAAAGTCGAGGAGCGATTGTAGGGTAGACTAGTCAAAGAGAGATAACAATAGATGCTATTCCCAATGAGATGATGTAAGAAATGAATCTCTAATTTCCTTACCTAGGTTTTCAAAGTCGAGAGTTTACGTAAACTAGTTTGAGTTAAGATAAGCTAGTAATGTAAACTCGTATATCTCAATAAAATATACTTATAAAATATTTCAAAAAATTAATCGATCCTCAAAATGAAATCAATGTACCTCATTAAAACAAATAAAAAAGAATCTATCAATATTTTTATATAACATAATATCCATGTCCATGATTAATTCAACTAAAAACAGTAAAAATTTTAAGTTTAGCTATCCACAATTAGCTATAGAAGAAGAACAACATTAAAATACTTTCTTATCAATTCCTTTGAGATGGAAGGATAGATTATAGATATTTTAATTTAATTATAGCTTGAGCTACAAAAATGGGTTAAAAAAGATTTTCTTCAAAATTAGTGAAAGAAGACAAATTTAATGAATTTGGAAACTCAATCAAGTTTATGATTCTACTCATGACTATACCAATTTCACAATAATTTCCGATTTAGATCCAAGTTTACTCGATTCCGTGAGGTAAACTCTTATGAGTTTACTCGCGAGTTTAAGTACCATGTTCCTAACTCTAGCCCAAAAGCCCATTCGGAGTTTATAATCTATGGAAAAATTAAAACAAGTGTGAACATTTTTTATATGTAAAGTTGCATTTAACATAGGTGTAGTTATGGAAGCAAACCAATGCCTATATTGAGACCATAAGTGGACTAGGTGACGTTTTAGATCAAGTGGAAAGTTCTGAATTCAGATTTTATTCCTTTCTTGGCTTGCCAATTAATAAACTATACAACAATTTCCAACCATCAAAATACAATATACTGCTTATCAGGACAGAAATGATCAATTTCTAGAAGGTTAGAATACATGATCAAGCGACAACAAAACCAACTCCAACAAAACAGTATTCTCATTTCTTTCCAATAACATAAAGAACATAAGCAACAGAAAACTGTGATGGGCTCCAATAGAGCCAATAAACAGAAAGCCATAGTTGTTATGCAGGCATAACATGCATTCAGAGAGGAGTTCTTAATACAGTAACTGATGGGAGAAACGGGCACGACTCGGACAAAGTCAACATAAACAGGCATGACCAAACAGAAGTCAACCCAAATGGGCTTGAGGCCCCAACCTCCATACCTGAAAGTCAGACTCACAAAATCAATGGGGAAAGGTGGGCAGCAACTTGCTACCATGGACCTCAGACGTTATAAATCTCATAGGTCATTGACCCTCGAGGTCACTGACCTCCTAAATGAGCTCAAGAAAGGTCTTACCAGACCACAACCTTTCAACCTGGTAAGCTCCAATTCGTCTCATACATCTTCCATGCTACGACAAACTGTGTGTGACTCCTAACACTTCCCATGAGCCTGCGATCAGTCGACGTGACCTCCTAAAGAGGTGATCGAGACCCTCGACAACCACGGGCAGGTCAAGTAGTTGGTCTGAAGGTTGGTTAGCGAGCTTGTAGCTCTCAACAGAGACGTGAATGGCAAGATATCTCAATGACGCAAACATAATTACGGTCGGCTAATAAATCTCCCATGTAATAAACTTCACTCGAAAGTTGTCACAGGAAAAAAGAAATTCAAGAACATAACAACAATGTTCCTGAAGAAACTCGGAAAGAGAAATCTTATTGAATATGTCAAAACAACAAAGTCTGTCCTTCTTCTAAACAAAATCGCCTTTAAATAAACCTAAACCTATTTGAAAAATAAAAACAACAACAAATTACAAAAATACCCTAAAACCCTAAAAATATTCCAGAAAGCAAAAAAAAGGCTCGAAAGTCCATCAAGATGATCCCAGATGGCCGAAAAATGCCTTGCTCTCTGGGTCACCACGTCAAATTTGAGAACATTTCGAGATGTGAATAGTGCCCGAATCAGTCTGGATCAGGCCCGTATTCCCTACAACCACTTGGACCTGTGTAGACTACCCGTCGTAGGTTTGGCTGGTGTATCTAGCCCTTGTTCCCCTTGGTCATTCTCCTTAACCTGCTCTACGTCAGGCTCCTCCTCTTATGAAGAGTTTGTCCTCAAACTCGGTTTGTCTCCATGAAAACAAGGCAAATGCTACACATTAGAAACTTTAGAAATACTAAGATCATCCAGCAGCTCGAGCCTATAAGCATTAGCTCCCAACTGTTCCAAAATCTGGCAAGAGCCAATCTTCCGGTCTTTAAGCTTATGATACGTGCCTAACGGGATCCGTTCCTTGGTTAAAGTCACCCATACAAGATCTCCAACCTCGAACCGCACATCCCTGCAAGTCTGATCCTCATATTCTTTGTAACTAGCATAGGCTCACTCCAAGTTGGACTTTACGGTCGCATGAACAGTCTGCAAATCAACCAGCCGCTCTTCAACTTTCTTGGAAACAGTATTGGAACCCAGTGCTGCAAGATCAATCGGACTTCTTGGATTCTTGCCGTACACAATCTGAAATGGCAAATACTGAGTAGACCGATTAACCGAGCAATTAAATTCAAACTCAATCTTGGGAAGAAGAGAATCCTAAGTGCCGAATGTCTTGACCTGTGTATATAGCATATTTCCCAACGTTTGATTTACCACTTCGATCTGCCCATCTGTTTGAGGATGATAGTTACTACTGAACTTCAGTGTTGTCCCCAACTTCTTCCAAAGTTCTTGCCAGAAATGGCTCATGAACTTAGTGTCCCTGTCAGACAAAATGGTCCGAGGTCGGCCAAACCGCCTGACTACCTCACCAAAAAATAAATCAGCTATCCTGCTAGCATCCATAGTCGATTTTCAAGCCATAAACACTGCCATTTTACTGAAACGATCGACCACAACTAATATGCTATCAAACCCCCGCTGTGTCCACTACAAACCTAACACAAAATCCATGGAAACATCCGTCCAAGGCACATCTGGAATCGGCAATGGAGTATATAACCCTTGAGTGCTCCTATTCCCTTTTGATACTTGGCAAATTCTGTATCTCTTCACAAAGTTCTGAGCACTTTTGTCAATACCAGGCCAATCCTTAATTAATCCTACATTCTTATCCTTGCCGAAGTGACCTTGAGCATGCAATTCCTGGACAATTAAAGGCCATAATGATGTATTAGGTGTGCACAAGCAATTACCTTGGAAAAGATACTCATCATGGAGCATGAATCACTCCGTAGTTGCTGCTCCCCATCTCGCACTACCTCTCCAAAGTCAGCATCTATCTGCAAATCCTCAAGCAAGCTTTCAAACCCCAAAGTGACAATCTTCATCATATTTAGCAAGGAATGACGTCTACTCAAAGTATCAGCAACTTTATTCATAACACCCGACTTGTGCTTGAGGGTGAAAGTAAATTCTTGCAACATAGTTATCCACTTGGCATGTCAGTCATGAAGTTTGTGTTGTCCCTGAAGAAACTTCAAAGCTTGATTGTCCGAATAGAGCACGAACTCCCGTTGAATGAGGTAATGTCGCTAGTGCTAAAGTGCTCAAACAATAGTATAGAACTCAACATCATAAACTGAATAATTCAGCTTAGGTCCGCCTAGTTTCTCTTTGAAAAATGCAACAGGTCTCCGTTCCTGGCTCAAGATAGCTCCAATTCCAACCTTTGAAGCGTCAAATCAACCTCAAAGACCTTTTCAAAATTTGGCAATGCTGGCATAGGAGCACTGGTGAGTTTGTCTTTGATCACATCAAATTTTCGTTGCGCTTCTTATGTCCACACGAACTCCTTCGCGTTATACAGATCTGCCAAAGGAGCCATGAGTGCACTAAAATCCTTGATGAAATGCTGGTAGAAGCTAGCCAACCCATGAAAGGACCTGACCTCTGTAACACTTCGTGATATAGGCCATTCCTGGACAGCCTGAACTTTTGCCTCTTCAAGATGAATTCCCTTTGCCGAAACTACAAACCCCAGAAAGACTAGACTATCCATGAACCAAACACACTTCTTACGGTTGGCATACAAGCTGTGCTCCCGTAGAGTCACCGGAATCAGCCGCGAATGCTGCAAGTGTTCATCCTTCGTCTGACTATACACTAGTATGTCATCAAAATAAACCACAACAAAACTATTCAAGAAAGGTCTCAATACTTGATTCATGACTCTCATGAATGTGCTCGGTGCTTTGGAGAGACCAAATGGCATAACTCCCCATTCGAAAAGCCCATCTTTGGTCTTCAAATTAATCTTCCATTCATTTTCGGGTTTGATCCGTATCTATAATTACTCGGCAGACCTTTAAATTAATGGTGCAGCGGGTGCTGAATATGTTCCGATGCTTCCAATCCTCATTGGCTTTAGGTGCTAAAGGTGCTAAACAAATCCGTTGTAAAACCAGGCACTCTCCTCGAACATTTTCCAGAGCAACAACACACTTCATGCCTTCTTCCAACTCATCAACAACATCCGCTCCTATATAATTCCTTTTTGCACCATCTTGGATCAACAACTGAGATCAAACCTTGGGACAATAGTAGGCGTAATGTCCTTTCTATTGACAATGATGGCAAATGACATTTGCCTTATTGGTTGGTCGTCGGTTTTGAACTTGCCTCGATCCATAATTTGGTTACACTTTAACTCTGGACGTAGAAGGACTTGCAGCCGTTGTGTTTCGGGGAGGGTTGGAAAATCTTCTGCCGAATGTTGTTCTTCTTCTGCCAACCCTAGCTAAGCTCATTTCCACCACCTTAGCCTTCGTCTGCACTTCAATAACTTTCCCAAAGGTGTGTACCTACGGGGCATCCTGAAAAGCTAGTCGAAGGCCATGCAAGTAAGCCGCCTCAAGCTGCTCTTGGGTCTCATGAAGCTGGATCCTAGCAACCATTTAATAGAATTCCAAAGTGTACTCCTCTACACTGTTCACACTCTGCGTCAAACTCTACAAATTCTGAAAAACTGTCTGACGATAATTGAAAGGCAAAAACTCTTGTCGTATCTCCCTTTTTAGATCGGACCAATCTTGTCCGTCCAAATAGAGCTGATATTGAAAGAATTGCCACCATGCTGCAGCTCTGTCCTTAAATCGAATTGCAACCAACTCTACCTTCTTGTCGACTGGGACCTCTTTCAGCATGAAGATTTCGTCCACGGTACTCATCCAATCCAGAAATTCTTCTGGGGCCAAACTTCCGGTAAATTCGGGAACTTCCAGCTTGAACCCTACATCACAACGCTGTACATTCGGCTCACGATCCAAAACCCTAGGAGGCTGATATTCGCTGCCTCTCCCGTAGCCGCCTCTTCCACCACTTGGGAGATGGTATTTCTCTCGCTGGCAACTCGAACTCCTCATCAACATTACACCCTTGTTCCCCTTGCCTTCTGCCGGGTTCTTGTTGTTCAGGTCGTTTGTTCACTACCAAATGCTGCATCCTTCGATTCAAAGTTTGAGTGATTCTCCATGATCTATTGCAATGCTTGACCACACTCTTCCCTCTCCTTCGTTTTTGATTCTCCGCCTCTGCGCAATTCTTCCAAAATCACAGCCACAGTGGGATCTACATTCCCTCCTGACATCTCGGATCATTGCTCTGATACCAACTGACGCAAACAGAATTATGGACGGCTAATAAATTTCCCTTGTAATAAACTTCACTTGAAAGTTGTCACAGGAAAAAAAGAAATTCAAGAACAAAACGACAATGTTCCTGAAGAAACTTGAAAAGAGAAATCTTATTAAATATGCGAAAACAACAAAGTCTACCCTCCTTCTAAAGAAAAGCTCCGTTAAATAAACCTAATTAAACCTAAACCTAATTGGAAAATAAAAACAACAACAAAATACGAAAATATCCTAAAACCCTAAAAATATTCCTAAAAGCAAAAAAAGCCCCAAAAGTCCATCAAGATGACCCCGGATGGCTAAAAAAAGCCTTGCACCACGGCATAGCTGTGAGACTTGCTCTTTGGCCCATTTCGGGTCACCCTGTCAAATTTGAACCCATTCCGAGATGTGAATAGTGCTCCATGAATAATGCCTACATCACTCGAATCAGTCCGGATTAGGTCCGTATTCCTTGCAGTCGCTTAAACCGCGTAGACTACCCTTCGTAGGCTTGGCTGGTGTATCTAGCCCCTGTTCCCCTTGGTCATTCTCCTTAACCAGCTCTGCGTCACTTAATCAAGGGAAACTCCACGATTCTGGGTGCAATTATCCTAATTGCCTATTGTCACGTAATAGAAGAGCCCTAATCGAAGAGGTAACTGATTTCATTTTCTATATAATAAAATTATGATCAGTCTAAGGAAAAGGACAATCTTTTCGGGGTTTAATTACATAAGATTACTCTTTCAGAATACTAACTTAGGCATTGGAGCTTTTCCCCGGGAGACAGCGCACTCCAGTGACCTATTTCTTTTCTACTCAGGTTGTTGAAATTGATGTCATCATGGTTTCGGGGAGACCCAGAGGCTATTCTTGAGCTCCATCACTTTTGGCGCCGTTTGTGGGAAGGAGTATACAAAAAGCCTTTCATTTTTCCATCATAAGAAAATAAGCCTGATAACTTAACCACAACCGTCACATGTTTAGTAGCCATGCCGGGGTAGACCACCTGGCAGGACATAGTTATGCACTGGAGAAACAGTGCCTGAAAGCCTACTCTTGGTGGAAAGCAATAGCAATAATGCAGGGCCAGCTACCCAGCAGGAACAACTGAGGCCATCACGGTTTGGGCCATCTCTGAGGGTACAAGTGAATCCCAAGCCTGAACAAGAGAGGTTTGAACAGAGGCACCTTGACCAAACTGCCAACGACAATAATTCCTGACCATGGAGATCTAGGAGGAGCCAGATATTATTGTCGGTAGACCTCCTGGAATGAATGGTGGCAGCTTTAGAGGGAATTTTAGGCAGGTAGGACTATATGTCCACAAGACTTACTCCTGTACCCTCCTAAAGAGATCCATAGCCATCTCGGGGTAAGGCTAGATGCACTCAATTTGATCAGCATTTACCTTTAGAAGTAAGGAATGACCCCTAACCTAATGAGAACAGTCAGGGAATAGGCCGTGCACCAAAGAGGTCACGAGGAGCAAGAATCCAACCTGTGACCGACTTCAGAGAAACCCTAAGTAACGGAAGGGGTTACGGACAGGCTCAGTCATGCCACCGTATCACGAGGTCAGAGATAAGACACTGGTCCTGAAGAGTAGGGCTGGTCAGAGATAAGACGCTGGTCAGAGATAACTCCTTTTGGGGAAAGGGAACCTCCTCGACAAAGCTTGATCAAAAAGGCGGGCAATAACGCTCGAGGGGTTGCCCCTAATCTACTAAGGAGAAAGAATCCCCCAACCAATCAAGAAAGAAATGGAGATCAAGAGATACAAAGCTGTGTCGACCTTTCAGAGCCCTTGCCTTTAGTTCACAGTATTAGGATTGCTCGGATGCCACCGGAGCTTAAAGCCCCACCAAGTTTTGCCACTACCACAAGGATCATGGTCATCTTATGTAGAATTGTTTCGACCTCAAACGCGAGATTGATGAAGGAGGGTCACTTGCAAGAGTTCTTGGATAGGAACATGGGCCTTGCTAATCCACCTCTAGCGGCCTCGCACAATTTAAGGAGGTCAAAACAAGCTTGAGAGGAAGACTCAGAACCCTCAATAGTGTCTTTCCAGATTATAGATTCCCTGGTACATAAGATATTGATGGACACTGGAAGCATTGTAAATGTCTTATACAGAGAGGCATTTGATCAGATGGGGATAGACAAGTGCTCGCTGGAAAGATCAGATACCGCCCTGACCAATTTTAATGGCAACACAATCTATGCATATGGAATTTTACGAGTCCCAACTATAGTCCATGTGAAGGACAGGGAGGTCACTGAGGTCATGGAACAGTTGGTGGTCGATGCCCCCGAAACAGTTATGGACCTGAGAGCAAAAATCTCTTTGCTAAACTACAACATGAAGTTCCAAGTTGGAGGTACTTGGATAGTCCTAGAAGGAGACAGACACCTCGCTGCATAATGTTACCTCACTATTGGTAGTGAGGAGACCTCCATAGAGCTCAAGCAGGAAAACTGCATCAACCTCCCAAAAGGGGACGATAATTTCAGAATTCAAGCAGCCAGTAGAGGGGAAAGGGTGTTCTTCAACCCAAAATTCCCTGAGAAAGGGATAAAAGTAGGAGAGCTGTTACCTATTAAAATTAAAGTTAAGCTCATGGACTCTCTTCAAGAATACCTGAAAGTTTTTGCTTGGCAAAATAGTGACCTCAAAGGGGAGGGGGACTGGAAGATTGCGGAACACAAGGTTGGACTTAAAGTAGAGGTCAAGCCAATGAAGCAAATGAAGAAGACCTTCGCCCTTGAGTGAAAGGCAGTTTTAGCTCGAGAAGTCCAAGCTCTTCTCGATGTAAGAATAATGAAAGAGGTACTATGCCCAGAATTGTTGGCCAACCGAGTTGTTGTACCAAAGAAAGAAGGGACGTGGAGAATATGTGTGGATTTTACCACACTAAACAAACACTGCCAGAGGGATTCTTACCAACTCCTGAGTATTGATCAAATAGTGGACTATCAGTGGCTGTGCTTCTTGGACTCATAAAGGGTACCACCAAATATCAATAGCGATAGAAGACATGGAAAAGACCTCGTTCATCACAGAGGTCGGGACCTAATACTATACCAAAATGCCATTTGGCCTGAAGAACGCAGGGGTAGAATTCCAGTGAGCTATGCATAAGGTGTTCAAGAATCAGCTCGGGAGGAACATTGAGGTCTATGTGGATGACATTGTAATCAAGTCCTGATGGAGATCAAGGAGCATACATGGCATGGGGTGATTCATGGAAGCTACCAAATGAGGAGATGAGAAGATTCAAGTTCAATTCTAAAGAAGGTGGAGCTTCAAGGGGTGAT
>JAOXNR010031620.1:0-22567 GCA_028571225.1 Parsonsia alboflavescens | reverse complement strand
ACAGATAGGGAATAGATTAGAAGATCTTTTGCATAGTAGATCAAGACGTCCAGATCCATTCCGTAGGACAAGATCTCCTCGTATTCGTCATTCCAGGTATCGTTCTCGAACTCCAATGTGAAAATTTTTCAAAAATCCTGGGACTCTAGATCCGTTTCCTAATGGATTCGGGATCCGGTTCCCTTCACTAAGAGTCATAGATATTCGATTGTGGTATGGAAGGTGGTATTGAACGTCGTGTTCCAATGAGACCAAACTCATTGAAGGTCAGTGACCCTGGAGGGCGACAACTTAGGAGGTCGCTAGGTCTTTCTAAGTAAAGTTGCATGAAATCTCTTACAATTGTTCAGTATTTGACATTATTTGGGCCTGGTTGTTCGGGTCATACCCATTTTAACCATCATTACCCCTTTTTGGTCCAGCAAGCTTCAAGGCTGTGGCACTTAAATTTCTGTTACCGAGCTCTGAAGAGTAGTGTCAATTTTGTAATGGTTGGTTTTGAAATTTTTTGAATCATCAATTTTGGCAGTTGCCTCGGTTCGCCAGTAACCTATTTTTTCCAACAACTCAAGAGATTTCATATTCCATATAAATTAGGAAACTCTGAAGAATTACAGTCTTACTAAAACTCTTCCAAAGAAATCTGAATCTCCTCTAGCTATTATGTTACTCTTTCTTTCAATCCTTCAAACTCCGTATTTTGTTTGGTTATCATTCGAGTGGTTAGGTGACTCTTCATATCATCTTTAAGAAGAAACTTTTATGCATCAACGAGTGAGTCTTCCTTTCCTTATTCTTTCTTTTTTGCAAAATGATATCTTCTTCTCATCAATTTCGTGGCGACTCTCCTTCTATCAAGCATCCCACCACTGAGCCATCTAATACGCACACTTCTACACCTTCATCTTTTTCGAGGACACCCTCTCTTTCAACTCAATATCTTGATAATGAGGTGTACTAATTCCAGACTTTCATGGGAACAGCATCCCCAGTTAAAAGGAACGAATATGATCCCTCTGAGTTATAGGTCTTTTCTCTCGAGTTTGTCATACATCCTATTGATGTAATGGAGATTGGTAAGGAGAGATGGTGAACAAAGGCGACATAGAGGTCGCTAAGAGTATCGAGTGCTCTAGTAGTAGGCATGAAGGATATATCGTCCTTCAAGAGACCAATTTGATAGGAGGTATTCTTCTCCTTTATCTCCATCCCCTTTTCCTTGTTATCGCTTATTTCTAGAGATTTCCCATTACTCAGCTCGTTCCCAATCTAGTTTCTGTATAGCTTTTTAGGTGCTTCTTCAAGGTAGGTATCTAAACTGCCCCTATTGAGACCAAGCAATGGTATCTTCAAATCAAAAATAGGTATAAATTATTAGGGCCTTTTCAATAGTCTGGTAGCCTTTGGGAAGAATCCTTCTTCTTTTGCTAGACTTCCCATAGATCAAATCCACGATGAACCATATCCTAAGTGGATTCTCAGTAAGGTTTTTTATAATGGGGTCCCAACTCTGTCTGGCAAGCTTGAGGAGGTAAGAATCTTCCTCATTAATCTTGCCAATTCTTATGTTACGAAGATAGGTTCCACTCAACCAGTCTGGCCTCTTTCTTTTCTTCATCCTACTACATTGGGAAGTTCTAAACATTGTGACCTCCCTACCCTTAGGAAGACTATGGGAATTCCTCCTACTTATAGGGAAATTTACTTTTATTTTCATTAAGTTTTGCTCCATTTCAAGATTAGGTAATAGATATTGACTATCTTGTATTTGGTCTTATTCAACCATTCATCGTGCTGAGGAGTTCCAATAACAAAGCCAATCTCATGAGCAATCCAATAAGAATTTGAGTCTACAGGCTCTGTTTGGAGGTGTTTCTGTCCTTACCTCCTCAACTAAAACTCCAGCTGCTAAATCTCCCAAGGTCATTGTACCTCCTCCCCTGTCCAAGAAGTACACAATGGCAAATAGAACCAGAAACAATTTCAAGAAAGGTAGGGAGGAGGCCACCTTGACCGCTCCTGGCTCTCCACGACCTGCTAATGTCATTTCTATTTTCAATATGCCTTCTCCCGCCTCTGGTTAGATGGAGAAAGTCATTGTTCTCAGTTTTGCCAAAGGTAAGTGTCTGGCGACCTTTGAAAAGAAGGTGGAATTCTATGGTTGTGCCACTAAAGAGGTCATTGAGACTTTAAAAAGATTACGTAAGGAAGTTTTGATCTCCCAGTCTAAGGAAGAGGTCAAGTGGTGGGTCCCGAAATGTCTTTATAGTCGAATGACTCTCTATTTCAATGGCTGCATGCTCAATCTTTTTTTATGGAATGCTTGCCCTCTGAGGATAAAGAAATCTGTAAACAGCTCACGGATGCTGAGCTTGACAAATTTGCTACTTCTCTACAGTCTACTGTAAGCATTTTGGCCTCTCTCTCCTTTCTACTTTTTTTTTAAAATTTTTTTTCATTTTGGCGAGCTCCTTTGTGTGTCACATACCGACTTCCTTCTTTTCGCTCTTGTTGTTGACTCTTTCTTTTAGGGCCATATCTTCATGGGCAAGAGGCTATGGAGAAAAGAAGAGAAAGAGAAGAAAGATAGAGATCTACCTGAGTTGATGAATAAACTCTATGATCAGAAGAGAGATCTCTAGAAGAGAAATAAGTAGTTCGTTGCTTCTGAGCAGCAAGCCATTGGACTCTTCGCCGACTGCAAGAAGAATGTCAATGAAGCCGAAAAGGAGAACGAAAAGATGATGGCTGCTCTGCGTGACTGATTAATATAGAGAAACGACTGAATAACTTGGTAGAAAAGCTGTAAGCTCATGTCAAGTGTTGGAAGACTAGGTTGAGTCTGATTCCTTGGTGTTAGAAAATTCCAAAGCTCTTTGTGATGAGGAAGGAAATCTTTCCTTGGATAAACTTGAAGAACTTCCCACCTTCCAGTGCTATGTAGAGTCCCTAACATAGCCCCAGATGATTGAATTGTATGTCGAAGGGATCAAATTATCGAAGGCAAAAAATCTAAGCCAATAAAGATGTAAACCTGAACCAACCAGAGCAAGGTGCACCCCTTCCTTAGCACCAAGAGATAGAAGCTATTTCCGTGCAAGTAAAAATAGAGGTCGGTGGGCCGCAAGCTGACATTGTTATGATTGATGAAAGGGTGATCCACAACATTCCCCATCGATGACCTCCGAACAGTCAGGTGGGATCATCCATAATCTTGGAGACGTACTTAAGTATTACACCATCCTAAGCTTATTGATTTTTATGAGGCTCTTGACCTTTTCGAAGCTATTCATTTTTCTTTGGGTGGGGCACTAGTTGATGCGAATATCATGTAGGTCCCTCAAATATTCATGATAAGGAGGAGGTCACCAGAGGTCAAACTACTCCGAGCTCTTAAGGAATCCTCGAGGAGAAGAAGGACTAAATGCAATAGTTTAGGTCTTTCTGAGGCTTTGTTATGCCTTTCTTCTTCTCTTCTCTTTAAATATCTTAGATGGATAATTGTGACAAGTACAATGCTCGTTTAAGCTCCCTTTTTTCGTTTTCATATATTCACTTCCCAATGAGGTCTATTTGTAGCTTCTTTGATCATATCTATACATGTCTATAATGGTTAATCAAATTTCTTACATCACTTCACAATTTTGCATATAGAAAGTACTTGCATGAGTAAAACTTGATTCAACCTGAACTTGTACAAGTAGAGAAGAAATAGTATCTTTCAAGGTCATAACGAACTCATAAAGCTAGCATTTGGATAAGTTGCTGGGACTAATTCGTGGACTTATATAGCTTGGTAGGATTTAGGCATAGAACTTCTTTAAATGACAAGTATTCCAAGGCCTTAAAAGTAGCCCACCTTTGAGATCAGCAAACTTGTATTTTCTACCTTTGATGGTTTCTTGAACTATATAAGGTCCTTCCCAGCCTTCTAAGGACCAAGTCCTCAATTGCAAAATGCTTCTCTTTGACCTTTTTGTTGAAAAACATTGTAACTTGTTTCGTGTGCCTTCTATCAGCTTCCATACATAGCTTTATTTCTTGCTTCTTCATGGAGGTCTAGATCTTCCCTTCTCTCCCCCTCATTTAAGATTGACTTGTATTCAACTAGTCTCAAGGATTGCATTCTGACCTCACCAGTAGTACTGCCTCTACACCGAACTATAGAATAAATTGTGTTTCTCCAGTAGCCTTTCTTAGTGTGGTTCTATAAGCCCGTAATAAACTTGGGATTTTCTCTGGCTATTAAGGCTTTCAACGTTCCTTCTTAAGCTCAATAAGCCTTTTCTTAAGACCTTCGCAAGTCCATTGGCTTGTGGATGAGCTTCTACAATAAGTCTTTGATCTATGTTTAAGCTCTCGCAGAAGGTCTTGAATGGATCACCTATAAATTGCCGTCCATTGTTTGAGAAAATAGCTAGCAAAATTCCAAATCTGCATACAATACACCTCAAGACAAAGGATGGTACTTTAGGTGAGGAAATTACAGTCAAAGGCTCTGCTTCAACCCATCTCATGAAGTATTTCACAGCTACTATTAAGAATTGAACACCCCCTACTCCCTTATGGGATGGTCCTAACATGTCAATTCCTAGATATCAAAAGGAACTGAAGCAATGATGGATTGATACCTCGTTAAGGGCACATGAACCCTATTTCCATGTAACTGGCAGTTCATCCATTTCTGAATGATTCTCTAGATGTCTAATACCATGGAAGGCCAGCAATAACCAATCCTTAATATTTTTTTTGCCATTGTTTTGGCCCCTATGTCCGATCTACATATTTCACTGTGGACTTCTGCAATGACATACTCTCCCTTAGCTTTGCTCAAGCATTTGATTAATGGCCATGTATATGACCTGTTATATACCTCATCATCACCTATCAAGACATTATCAAGACATAGCGAGAGCTTCTTTTGCATCTTTTGGGAGTTCGCTATCCTTGTGGACTTTGTAAATTGGATATCTCCAATCTGATGGGCCTTGTATGACTAGGCTTTTCTCTTGATTTATGCTTGGAGAATGCAAGTGTCCAATCAGAAGCTCGACTTTGGTGCCCACGAGCTCTCGGTAGACTTTAGATAGTGCATTAGCTTCTATATTTTGCTCTTTGGGGATTTGTTCAATAAGGAAGTATTCAAGTTTCGATGTTATATATCTTACTTGTTTGAGATATTTAATCATATTTTCCTTGCCTCGTAGGCTCCAGCAACTTGGCTGGCATAACTTCAGAATTAGTTTTTGCAAGGAATTTAAGCACTTTTAAAGGTCGCATGAGTCTTAGTCCTATTAAGAAAGCTTCATACTCGGATTCATTATTCAAGGTTGGAAAGTTATATTTCATAGAGTAATTGATTCTCACTCCCTCAAGGTTGATCAATATTATTCTTGCACCTGAATTTTGTTTTTTGATGGAACAATCTGTGTACACGGTCTACACAATAGTTTCATGAGTTTCAACGAGCTCCAATGGAACTCTTGTACATTCCTCCATAAAGTCTGAGAGAGCTTGAGCCTTAATGGCCTTTCTCTGCTCCAAATCAATTTGATACCCTGAGAGCACGATTAACCACTTCAATGTTCTACCTAACAACTCAGGCTTTGTCAATGCTTGCTTTAACGATAAATTTGTCAATACTCTAACCAACTAAGTTTCAAAGTAGGGCTTAAGTTTTCTTGACGTGATGATAATGAGGTATAGAAATTTTTCAAGGTCTGGATATCTAACTTCTGGACCTCGCAGTAGTCGACTTACTTAATAAACAGGGAATTGTAAACCTAACCTTTCTACTAAGAGTACCAAGCTAACAACCTTCTCAATTCCAGTGAGTTACATTAGAAGTTCTTCCCCAAGTCTTGGTGAGACGAATTGTGAAGGCTTTCCCAAGAAGAACTTCAAAAATGTGGTCTGACAATCCTCCGACCACTGGAACCCATCTGGTCTTTTCAAGATGTTGTAGAACATCTCTCTTTTGTTAGCCATTTTACTGATGAAGAGACGTAATGCTACCATCTTCCCTATTAAGCTCTTGACTTCTTTGATGTTTTCGAGAGGTTCCATGTCCAGAAGAGCCTTTATTTTGTCAAGATTCACATCTATACCTTTTTCTGATACCATGAAGCCCAAAAACTTTCCCACTGAGACTCCAAAGTTACATTTCCCAAGGTTCAATTTCATGCGAGAAGCTTTTAGTGTTTGAAAAGTCTCTCTTATATCCTCAATGAAGTCATCTGAGGTCTTTGATTTGATTACTATGTTGTTGACATAGACCTCGATGCTCCTCCGGAGTTGTTTCTTGAAGACCTTATGCATAGCTCGCTGGAACTCTGCCCCTGCTTTTTTCAAACCAAAGGGCATTTTGGTGTAGCAATATGTCCCAACCTCAATTATGAATGAGGTATTTTCCATGTCCGCCAATGCCATTGGGATTTGATGTTACCCCTTGTACGCATCTAGAAAATAGAGGTAATGATATCCAACCACTAAATCATCCATGTCGAGCTAATGATGGTACCCCTTGGGATCTGGCAGTACTTGTTAAGTGTAGTGAGTGAAGTTTACACACATCCTCCAGGGCCATTCCTTTTTTGGCATGACCGTGAGCCATTTTGGGTACACGACCTCTTTCAAAATTCTAGCATCGAGAAGTGTTTGGACTTCTCGAGCTATGACTTCTTGTTTTACTAGTTTGACTCCTGGTATGAGTCCGGCCTTGTGTTCTGCTATCTCTCTATCAATTCCTTCAAGGTAGGTAGGTCGCCAGGCAAAGACCTTTAGATATTCTTGAACTGATTCGACTAGTTTTTCTTTGACCTTGGAAGGCAAGAGCTCCCCTATCTTTATCCATTTTTTTGGGAAAGCTAGCAAAGGAAAAAATTTCTCCTTCGCTGGCTACTTAGATCTTGGATCTTTCATCATCCAGAGGTAAGTCAATGAAGTCGTCCTTCAAGGTCAATTTGAGGCCTTTGCATCTCCTTCAGGGAGTTAGCATTTTGAAGCTACCTTTCTATCTGTTTCCAAGGTAATCCATGTATCTCCAACCTGAATCCTCATGCAATAACTCAACAAGGTGATCTTGACTTACATTTCCATGACTCCTTTCCTTCCCAAGATTGCATTGTATGTCCATGGTGCATCAACCACTAACCAATCCATGACCTTTATTATCCCTTTTGCTATATACAAAAACCATAGTTGGAACTAGCAAAATGCCCTCAACAGAGGTTGTGCTGCCATTGAAGGTAGTTAGGGTTGTGCCTGACCTCAGTAGCGAGCTTCTATTAATTCCCATTTGGTCAAATGCCTTCTTATATAAGACATTCACTACATTTCCAGTGTCTACCAAAATTGTTTAAACCAGGAATTCCCCTATTTGGAGCGAGGGATTCAACATCTGCACCCTGAGCTCACTTGGATCTCCTCGTGATTACATTTATCTCTCTAACTGGAGGTCGCTGGTTAGCTGTTGCAGATGGTGGATTGGTAGGACCTACAGTTTTGGCCAAAAACTCTTGCATGTGACTTTCTGTGTTCTCTCTCTCAATTTCTCCTTTGAGGTCAAAGAAATCCTCAGTAAGATGGCCATGGTCAAAGCAATCCCCTCGTCGTGTTTTGAACTAAAGACCTTTTAGTCCCGAATGCCAACCAACTCGTAAAATTTGACTAAATCTTTAACGACTTACAAGATCCAAAGAGTTCGGTTGGCAATTTGGAGTCATTTCAACTGTTTTTATAAATTGACACCAAGCTAGCTATATTTACTAGCACTGTGTAAAGTTGATTTACTAATCGACCCTAATTTAATTGGAGACATTTTCAACAGACACTAAATTGCTATTAAAACAACACTAACGCTCTAATTCCTTGTTGTTACTTGCATCGTTTAGTACATAATTTCATGTTGAATGGGCTATTCTTGTTTATTTATTAATAGTCAGTTATTCCCCAAACCCAACGATGGGAAAAAAAACAGGCACAAACTTCAAATGTTAAGGGTCGAGAAGCAGAGTATGCACAGGAAAGGATCTAAGAAAGGGTTTGAACAGAAAGAGCTCCATATGTGATTGATCATAAGGAAACTCTATGTAATGGATGCAGTTACGAATTGAGGGATAGGCTCAACTGAGCAGCAATCTCCAGAGGTCAGCGATAGGAAGCAAGTAGTAGGGGAGCCTTGCTGAGAACTCCTCCTAGAGGAAAGTGATGCAAGATGATTTTTGAATCTTCCGCAATTATCTAACAACAACCAAACCGGAAAAAAAGAAACGAGGGATGTTTTGCGTGATCACTTACGATTTTGGCCTAACTTGAATTGCAATTCAAAACCAAAAGTTAAAGAAAAAAAGAATTCGATTCCTAGAATAATGTCGAAAAGCAAAGGTTTCCTCAAACTAAGACAAAATGAAATATTTATAACCTAAATCTACCCTAAACCTAATTGGAAAACAATACCCTAAATCTAATTGAGAAGCAATTTGGAAAACAATCACCAAAAATACCCTTAAAATATAGTAAAATCCGGAAAAACATAAAAGGTGCCCAAAAACCCATCAAGATAGTCCCCAGATGGCCAAAAAACGTCATAGATCATAGCAAAGCTATGAGTATTGCGCATTGGGCCGTCTCCAGTAGCACAGTTAAGTTCAGCCCATTCCGAGACAATTGGGCTGGCCTGCATCCTGAGGTAGAGGATCTGCATCAGTCCTTGAGTTGGATCGGTTCGGATGTCCGCATCAAAAGGATACCGCCTCAGCAAAGTTTGGATCGGTTCTAATGTCCACATCAGAAGGATACAACCTTAGCGAAGCTTGATCGAAAGGACATATAGTGATGCTCAGGAGGCAGGCCTGAATCCACTGAGGAGAGCGACTCTACCAACGAATCAAGAAAGAAATGGGAACCAAGAAATATAGAGTAATTTGGACTTATTAGAGCCTTCTCCATTTGTCCATAGCATCAGAATTGCTCGAATGCCCCGGGGATTTAAGGCACCACAGGTTAAGGCAAAATACGATGGCACCGGGGAACCACTGCCGCATATAGATGAGTATGGTTCATACATGGAGATGTTTTCAGTCCACGTCATCAAATAAAGCAAAATCGTGGTTCAAAAGTATTCCGCAAACAAGCATTTCAAGCTAGACACAATCGAAGGAGCAATTCCTAAAGAACTACTGGAGCAGCAAGAAGTGTGAGAAAGATATGAATGATCTCCTTAACATCAAACAAAGGGTTGGCGAGAGCACCATTATCTATTATAGTAGTTTCAACGATCAAGCAATAGAAATTGAGCAGAAGAACAATGCAATCCATATCACTACTTTTAAACAGGGATTGCAAAGGGGGTATGTGGCTCTCAGGCTGGCAGAAGAGCCAGTGAAGACAATCAAGGAGCTGCAAACACTCCTCAACAAATGGATCAAAGTAGAAGAAACGCCAATCCAAAAAAGATCCCTGGATTCACCTCAATCATTCAAAAAGAAACCAAAGGGTGACCTAAAAGCCCACAAGCACCTAGGCGAGATAGGAACAATTCTCATTCAAAGGGGGACCTTCGGAAAAAAAGAGGAAGATAGCTCCCAACTTTATGATAACCTCGCCGGTAGAAATCTTGGTGGTCATGGAAAAGAAAGGCCTTTTAAAGCCACCAGGACCTCTCAAAACCCCTTTAGCCAAGAGAGACATGGCAAAGTTCTATCATTATCACAAGGACCATGGCCATCTTATAGAGGACTATTTCGACCTCAAACAAGAGATCGAGAGGTTGATAAAGGAGGGTCATTTGCAAGAGTTCCTGGCTAAAAATGCAAGCCCAACAAATCCAACACTTACAACAGCTAATCAGCAGCGACCTCCAAGCATAGAGATTAATGCCATCGAAAGGTGGTCGAAATGAAATCGCTGAGGAGATGTAGACCCCTTGATGGTGTCATTCCAAATTGGGGAACTTTTTTGTACAAAAAATCTTGGTTGATATCAGAAGTGTTGTGAACGTCTTATACAAAAAGGCATTCAACCAAATGGGGATAGAAAAGAGCTCGTTGCCAAAATCAGACACTGTCATGATTAGTTTTAGTGGTAGTACGACCTATGTGGATGGGATTTTACCAATTCCAAGTGTAGTAAAAGCAACTGGAAAAATAATCACAAAGGTGGCTAGTGGTTGATGCACTTGGAAACTACAATGCAATTCTTGGGAGGAGAGGAGTCATGGACTTGAATGTCGAAATTTTTTACTGAGATGCTGCATGAGGATTCAAGTTGAAGAAAGTTGCAGCTTAGAAGGAGATAGAAAGATAGCCTCCAAGTAGGAAGATTTCATTGACCTCCCTAAGGATGATGATGAGTCCAGAATCTATGATGCCAGCAAGGGAGGGAAATTATTTCTCAATTTAGAGATCCTTGAGAAACGAATAAGGATAGGTGAATTTTTACCTTCTAGGATTAAATGTAAGCTCATTGAGTGCCTCCAAGAGTACTTAAAAGGTTTTTGCCTAGCGACCTATCAACCTCGAAGGAATTGATAGAGAGATAGTAGAATACAAGGTCCAACTTAGACCAAGGGTCAAGCCAGTGACGCAAAAGAAAAGAACTTTTGCATCGAAAAGAAATGAAGTCATAGCTCAAGAAGTCCAAGTTCTTCTTGATGCTGGAATCTTGAAAGAGGTCATGTACCCTGAATAGCTTACCAATCCAGTGGTCGTGCCAAAAAATTAAAAGACATGAAGGATGTGTGTAGATTTCACCACACTTAATAAGTATTGTCAGAATGACTCATACCCACTTTCGAGTATTAACTGGATGGTTGATTCAATAGCTGGATACCAATGGCTCTATTTATTAAATGCTTACAAGAGATATCATCAGATTCCAATGGTGTTGGAGGACATGGAAAAGACCTCATTCATTACTGAGGTCGGGAACTATTGTTATACCAAAATGCCTTTTGGCTTGAAGAATGCAGGGGCAGAATTCCAATGGGTCATGCACAAGGCCTTCAAGAAGCAACTCAAAAGAAACATTGAGGTCTACGTGGATGACATCATAATCAAATCCAAGACCTTGGATGAATTCATTGAAGATATAAGAGAGACTTTCCAGACATTGAAAGCTTCTCACATGAAACTCAATCCTGAAAAGTGTAATTTTGGAGTTTTAGCAGAAAATTTTTTGGGTTTTATGACATCAAAACAAGGCATCAATGCAAAACCTGATAAGATAACGACACTCCTGGACATGGAACCTCCCAAAAGCATTAATTAAGTCTAGAGTTTAATAGGGAAGATGGCAGCGTTGACTCGCTTCATCAGCAAGATGGCTGATAAAGGAGAGAAGTTTTACGATGTCCTAAAGAAGCCCAGGGATTTCCAGTGGACAGAGGATTGCCAAACAACGATAAAAAAGCTAAAAGAATTCTTGGGAAGATCTTCGCAGCCTTTTTCGCCCAGGTTAGGAGAAGAGTTTTGATGTATTTAACTGCAATCAAGAAATTAGTCAGCTTAGTACTCTTAGTAGAAAGGTCAGGTTTGTATTTCTAGTGTATTATATAAATTGATTACTCCTAGGTCCTGAAATTAGATATTGAGACCTTGAGAAATTTTTGTACCTCATTGTTATAACATCAAGGAAGCATAAGCCCTATTTTGAAGTTTATTCGATGAAAATATTGACCAATCTGGCATTGAAGCAAGCCTTGGCACAACCCAAGCTGTCATGCATTACGATGAAGTGGTCACTTGAGCTCTCAAGGTATCAGATTGATTTCGAACCTTAGAAAGCTATCAAAGCTCAAGCTCCCCCAGACTTCATGGAAGAATATACAAGAGTTCCATTGGAGCTCACTGAAACTTGTGAAACTAATGTATGCACCATGTACACCGATGGTTCCATCGAAAAGGAAAATTCAAGTGTGGGAATTATATTGATCAACCATGAGGGGGTGGGAATCCCTTACTCTGTGAAATATAACTTCCAACCTTGAACAATGAGTCCGAATATGAAGCTCTCTCAGTAGGTCTACGACTCATAAGGGCTTTAAAAGTGCGAAAATTACATGCTAAAACCAAGTCACAAGTTATAGCCAACCAGGTCGTTGGAGCCTACCAAGCTAGGGAAGAAAACATGATTAAATATCTCAAACAAGTAAGAGATATAAAATCAAAACTTGAATACTTTCTCATTGAATTAATAGCTAGAGAGCAAAATTCAGAGGCTGATACACGATCTAAGGTCTATCGAGAGGTCGCGAAGACCAAAGCTGAGCTATTGGATGAACAGCTACATTCGCTAAGCATAAACCAAGATTAAAACTTGGTCATAGAGGACCAAGCAGACTGGAGGTACCCCATTTACAAATCCTTAAAAATGGTGAGCTCCCACGAGATGCCAAAGAAGCTCACCAAATCCAAAAATTTACAACTCGCTACGGCTTGATAGCAGATGATGAAGTGTACAGAAGGTCATACATATGGCCATTACTCAAATGCGTGAGCAAGGGAGAAGGAGAATATGTCATTGACAAGGTACACAATGAATATGTGGATCACACATAGCAGCCAAAACCATGGCGAAGAAGATATTGAGGACTGGTTAATATTTCCCTTCGATGGGCTCAAATATTGAGGGGATCATACAAAGATGCACGAGCTGCCAACTACATGGAAATAAGTCACATGTACCCCCAACGAGGTATCAATCTATCAGCAAGTCGATTCCATTTGATGTCTAGGGCATTGACAAACCAGGACCTTTTCCAAAAGGAGTGGGGGTGTTTAATTTTTTATAGTAGCCGTAGAGAACTTCACCAGAAGAGTTGGAGCAGAACCAATGACAATCATTTCTTCGCAAAAGGTGCAGTCCTTCTTATGGAGGAATATTGTATGCAGGTTCAAAATTCCATGAGCTATCATTTCAAACAACGAAAGGCAATTTGTTGGTGACCCCTTCAATACCTTTTGTTTAAATTTGAATGTAGAATGGAGAATAACCTCTGTAGCTCATCCTCAAGTGAATGGACTGGCTGAGGTCACGAACAGATCATTTCTAGAAGGTTTCGAAAAAAGGATTATCGAACTCGAGAAGGAAGGTCAGAAACCTTCATGGCCAGAAGAAATTCCAAGTATCCCATGGGCTCACAGAACCACACCTAGAAAAGCTGCCAGAGAAACACCTTTTAGCTTGTGTTTTGGGGTAGAAGCTATAGTGCCAGTAGAAGTCAGAATGCAATCATTGAGATCAACTGAATCTGATTCAGTCTTGAATGAGTTGGACAAATGGGCAGAATTAGACTTGAAGAAATCAAAAATAAAGCTATGGAAAGTTGATAGAAGGTACAAAAAATAGATTACAAATTTTTTGAACAAAAAAGTAAAAGAAAAACACTTCATAATTGAAGAAATGGTTCTCAAGAGGTCAGATGTTGGAAAGCAAGGGCAATTAACAAAGTTACAAGAATAGTTGGGAAGGACCTTATATAGTCTAAGAAGTACACAAAGGTAGAAGTTATAAGCTCGCTCATCTCAAAGGAAGAAAACTCCTAAGGCCTTGGAATGTTGAATCTTTGTCATCTAAATAAATTCTATGCCTAAGACTTTTCAAGTTCCACGAACTGTTTGCTCAGCTTGGTGACTTATTTGAAAGTTATAAAACTTCGCTGGTTAGCGAAACAATTCCAGTTACCTAGTTGAATTCCTGCTTTGCAAGTGCATATTGAGCTTCAGAGATGTAACTAAATTCTAAGTCCATGGAGCTCACTATGATCTTATTTCCTATTTGTTTGTGCATTTGATCAAGTTTTATCAAATTCCATGTGCCGGGACAAAGCAAAGCCAATGCATGAAATTTGATCAACTTTCATATGCATATAGATATGAGAAATGGAGGCCACAAACAGACACCATGTAGCAGTTAGCATAAAAAAGAGGGAAATTGGGCAAAAAAATGAGCATTGTACTTGTTACAGCCAACCAACCATCAAATATAAAGCAAGGAGAAGAAGAAAGGCATTATAAAAGCCCTAAAAAAGACCTATTCTATTACATACTAGTTTTTTCTTCTTCAGGAACTTCCTGCAAGCTTGGAGGGGGCTGATCTTCAGCAGCTATCTCTCTATCATGGATGCTCGATGGATCTGTGGGGTAATTAATAACAATCTCAATGGGAGTTCAAGCTAAGGAAAAATGAATAGCTTGGGCAAAACTAGGTGCCACATTAAATCAATAGGCCTAGGACGAAAGGGATAATATTTAAGCAAGTCTCCATAATTATGGATGATCATTGACCACCCTGTCAACTCTCACATCGACCTTGGTTTGCTCCTTAGTGGCTTATCCTTGTGGGACTACTACATCAGGGTGATATAATACATCATGGACAGCATGGTCGATTTTAAGGTCACCATTGAGCTCGCAAAGTCGATTGATCACATTGACATATAACCTGAACAGCTGAGGCTGCAAAATGGACTCCATGTAGGTCAAGCAGGGATCTCCTCGAGCTTGGAAAACGAGAGGTTGCCATCCTCCTCGCAGATGCCGTTGTAGTAATCCAACTGGGTTTCGAGTTCATTGATGCCTCTTTTTTACTGCTTGCTCAGTTCAAGTAAGTCTTTTTAATGGCATCATCAAGGGTTGCAACCATTACCAAATTTTTAGCCTTGGCCTCAGAAATGCTCTTGTTGCATTCCTCTAAAAGACAACTTAAGACCACATTGGAAGCATTAGCTCGATTAGTTGATGCAGCAAGCTCTTCTTTCTTTTTCTTTTTCTCTAGGCGAGCTTTGTCATCTTGGAGATTAGAGATCAAAGCCGAAAGTTCTTTGTCTTTTCTTTCTTTTTCGGATTACCTCCTCATTTGCTCACCCAAAAAGACATGGCTCTGAAAGGACACATGTATATATGTTAAACATGAAGGTTGACATACAAATGAAGTATACAAAAATGAAAGAAACTTACAGCAGTATGAAGGGAAGCACCATACTTATCTAGCTCGGCATCAGTAAGTTGTTAGCAAATTTCCGTATCGATAGATGGCGCACACTCCAAAGGTGCTGTCCTTCATATGGACTAATATTGTATGGAGTTTCGGAATTCCATGAGCTATCATCTCAGACAATGTAAGGCAATTTGTTGGTGACATCTTCAATATCTTTCAGGAAAATTCGAATATAGAGCAGAGATAACCTATGTAAATCTTCCTTAAGGGAATGGACTGGCCGAGGTCACCAACGGAACAATGCTGGAAGGTCTCAAAAAAAGGCTTACAGAGCTCTATTAGGAAGGTCAGAATCCTCCCTGGCTAGCAGAAATTCCAAGTACCATAAAGGCTTATAGAACCACACCTAGAAAAAACTACTAGAGAAACACCTCTTAGTTTGTGTTTCAGTGTAAAAGCTATAATCGCAGTAGAAGTCAGAACGCAATCCTTGAGATTAATTGAATACAATTCAGTCTTGAATGAGATGGACAGAAGGGCACACCCAGACTTCCTTGAAGAAGTCAAAAAATAAAGCTACAGTAGTTGACGGAAGGTACAAAAAATAGGTTACAAATTTTTTCAACGAAAAAGTGAAAGCTAAACACTTCACAGTTGGAGAAATGGTTCTCAAGAGGTTGGATGTTGGAAAGCAAGGAAAATTAACAAAGTTACAAGAACAGTGGGGAAGGAAATTATATAGTCCAAGAAGTTCACAAAGGTGGAAGTTATAAGCTCGCTGATCTCAAAGGAAGACAACTCCTAAGGCCTTGGAATGATTATCATCTAAACAAATTCTATGCCTAAGACTTTTCAAGTTGCACAAGCTTGTTGTTCAGGTTGCTGACTTATTTGAGAGTTGTAAAAGGTCCCTGGTTACCGAAACTATTTTAGCGATCTATTCAATTTCCTATTTTGCAAGTGCATATAGAGCTTCAGAAACTTAACTAAAGCTAAGTCCACCAAGCTTACAATGATCTTATTTCCTCATTGTTTGCATAAATTCGAATTCTAACAATTTTTGTTGTGCAAGCATTTTCCTCATTGTGATGTGCCGAGGCAAAGCAGAGAAAATACAAGAAATTCGATCAATTTTCATATGCATACAGATATGAGAAAATAGGGCCACAATCAAACCTCGAATGGTGGCTAGTATAAAAAGAGTGAAAGTGGGCTCAAAAAATGTGCATCGTACGGGTTTCAGCAAGCCAGCCATCAAATATAAATCAAGGAGAAGAAGGAAGGCACAACAAAAGCCTTAAAAAAGACCTATTCTATTTCATATTCGTCCTTTCTTCTTCAGGAACTTCCTACGAGCTTGTGGGGGGATGATCTTCTGCAACCAACTCTCTATCATGGATGCTTGAGGGACCTGTGGGATAGTCAATAACAATCTCAATAGGAGTTCAGCCTAAGGAAATAACCAATAGCTTGGGCAAGACCAAGTGCCTTATTAAAATCAATAGGCCTGGGACGAAAGGGATAATATTTAAACAGGTCTCCACTGGAGATGCAGAAAATGCGAGAGGATGAACGTCATGGACCATCCTCTCAACTCTCACGTCGACCTTGGTTTGCTCCTCAGTGGCTTGTCCGTGAGGCTGTGAACCCTCCCAGTCACGTTCCCAAGGAAGAGAGACTCCGGCATCAAGGTGACATAACCCATCATGGATAGCCTTGTTGGTTTCAAGGTCACCATTGAGCTCGCGAAGTCGATCAATCACATCAACATACAACCTGAATAGCTGAGGGTGTAAAATGGACTCCACATAGGTCTGGAAAGCAGGGATCTCCTCGAGCATGGACATGGACAGGCTGCCATCCTCCTCGCAGATGGTGTTGTAGTAATCCAACTAGGTTTCATTGATGCGATTATTTTGCTGCTTGCACAGTTGAAGTAATTTTTTTTACGGCATCATCAAGGGTTGCAACAATTACCAAATTTTTAGCTTTGACCATAGAAATGCTCTTATTGCATTCCTCTAAAAGACAACTTAAGACCGCATTGGAAGCATTGGCTCGCTCAGTCTATGCAGCGAGCTTTTCTTTCTCTTTCTCTAGGCGAGCTTTGTCATCTTGGCGATTAGAGATCAAGGCTGATAGTTATTTGTCTTTTGTATCTTTTACCGCAACCTGCTTATCTGCTCACCCAAAAAGACATGCCCCTGAAAGGATATACATATATATCTTAAACATGATGGTTGACATACAAAAGAAGTGTACGAAAATGAAAGAATCTTACAGCAGTATGAATTGAAAAACCATATTTATCGAGCTCCTCATCGATGAGCTGTTGGAAAATTTCATTATCGATCAGTGGCGCACACTCCAAAAGCGCAGTCCTTCATATGGGCTAATATTGTGTGCAGGTTCCGAATTCCATGATCTCAAACAACGGAAGGTAATTTGTCTCTAACACCTTCAATACCTTTTTGGAAAATTCGAATATAGAATACAGAAAACCTCTGTAGCTCATCCTCAATCAAATGGACTGGCCGAGGTCATCAACAGAACAATTATGGAAGGTCTCAAAAAAAGGCTTAACGAGCTATAGAAAGAAGGTTGGAAATCTTCCTGGCAAGAAGAAAGTCCAAGTACTGTAAAGGCTTATAGAACCACACTTAGAAAAACTACTAGAGAAACACCTTTCGGCCTATGTTTTAGTGTAAAACCTGTAATGCCAGTTGAAGTCAGAATGCAATCATTAAGATTAACTAAATACGATTCAGTCGTGAATAAGTTGGACTGAAGGGCAGACTTAGACTTAATTGAAGAAGTTAGAAATAAAGCTACGAAGCTGACAGAAGTTACAAAAAATGGGTGACAAATTTTTTCAACAAAAAAGTGAATGAAAAATACTTACAGTTGGAGAAATGGTTCTCAAGAGGTTGGATGTTGGAAAGGAAGGAAAATTAACAAAGTTACAAGATCAGCGGGGAAGGACCTTATATAGTCCAAGAAGTTCACAAAGGTGGAAGTTATAAGCTTGCTGATCTCAAAGGAAGACAACTCCTAAGGCCTTGGAATGATTATCATCTAAACAAATTCCATGGCTAAGACTTTTCAAGTTGCACAAGCTTGTTGTTCAGCTTGGTGACTTATTTGAAAGTTGTAAAAGGTGCCTGGTTACCGAAACTATTTTACCGATCTATTCAATTTCCTATTTTGCAAGAGCATATAGAGCTTCAGAAACTTAACTAAAGCTAAGACCAGAAGCTTACTATGATCTTATTTCCTCATAGTTTGCTTAAATTCGAATTCTAACAATTTTTGTTGTCCACGCATTTTCCTCATTGTGATGTGCTGAGGCAAAGCAGAGAAAATACAAGGAATTCGATCAATTTTCATATGCATACAGATATGAGAAAAGAAGGCTACAATAAAACCTCGTATAGTGCCTAGAAAAAAAAAGAGTGAAAGTGGGCTCAAAAAATGAGCATCGTATTACAGCAAGCCAGCCATCAAATATAAATCAAGGAGAAGAAGGAAGGCACAACAAAAGCCTTAAAAAAGACCTATTCTATTACATATTCGTCTTTTCTTCTTTAGGAACTTCCTGCGAGCTTGTGGGGAGATGATCTTCCGCAACCAACTCTCTATCAATGGGAGTTCTGCCTAAGGAAAAAATGAATGGCCTGGGCAAGACCAAGAATCTTATTAAAATCAATAGGCCTGGGACAAAAGGGATAATATTTAAGAAAGTCTCCATAATTATGGATGATCTCACCTGGAGAAGCAGAAAATGCGAGAGGATGAACGTCATGGACCATCCTCTCAACTCTCACGTCGACCTTGGTTTGCTCCTCAGTGGCTTGTCCTTGAGGTTGTGAACCCTCCTAGTCACGTTCCCAAGGCAGAGAGACTCCGGCATCAAGGTGATATAACCCATCACGGATAGCCTTGTTGGTTTCAGGGTCACCATTGAGCTGGCGAAGTCGATCAATCACATTGACATACAACCTGAATAGCTGAGGGTGTAAAATGGACTCCACATAGGTATGGAAAGCAGGGATCGCCTACAGCTCGGACAAGGGCAGGCTACCATCCTCCTCGCGCATGGTGTTGTAGTAATCCAACTAGGTTTCATTGATGCGATTATTTTGCTGCTTGCACAGTTGAAGTAATTTTTTTTACGGCATCATCAAGGGTTGCAACCATTACCTAATTTTTAGCTTTGACCTTAGAAATGCTCTTATTGCATTCCTCTAAAAGACAACTTAAGACCACATTGGAAGCATTGGCTCGCTCAGTGGATGCAGCGAGCTTTTCTTTCTCTTTCTCTAGGCGAGCTTTGTCATCTTAGAGATTAGAGATCAAGGCTGATAGTTATTTGTCATTTGTAGCTTTTACCATAACCTGCTTATCTGCTCACCGAAAAAGACATGGCCCTGAAAGGATATATGTATATATCTTAAACATGAAGGTTGACATACAAAAGAAGTGTACAAAAATGAAAGAATCTTACAGCAGTACGATGGGAAGCAGCATATTTATCGAGCTCCGCATCGATGAGCTGTTGGCAAATTTCATTATCGATTAGTGGCGCACACTCCAAAAGCGCAGTCCTTCATATGGACTACTATTGTATGCAGGTTCCGAATTCCATGAGCTATCATCTCAAACAATGGAAGGTAATTTGTCTGTGACACCATCAATACCTTTTGGGGAAATTCGAATATAGAATATAGAAAACCTCTGTAGCTCATCCTCAAATAAATGGACTGGCCGAGGTCATGAACAGAACAATTATGGAAGGTCTCAAAAAAAGGCTTACCGAGCTCTAGAAAGAAGGTTGGAAATCTTCCTAGCCAGATGAAATTCCAAGTACCGTAAAGGCTTATAGAACCACACTTAGAAAAACTACTAGAGAAACACCTTTCGGCCTATGTTATAGTGTAAAACCTGTAATGCCAGTAGAAGTCAGAATGCAATCCTTGAGATTAACTAAATACGATTCAGTAGTGAAAAAGTTGGACCGAAGGGCAGACTTAGACTTAATTGAAGAAGTTAGAAATAAAGCTACGAAGCTGACAGAAAGTACAATAAAAGGGTTACAAATTTTTTCAAGAAACAAGTGAATGAAAAACACTTCATAGTTGGAGAAACTGTTCTCAAGAGGTTGGATATTGGAAAGCCAGGAAAATTAACAAAGTTACAGGAACAGAGGGGAAGGACCATATACAGTCCAAGAAGTTCACAAAGGTGGAAGTTATAAGCTTATCTCAAAGGAAGACAACTCCTAAGGCCTTAGAATGATTATCATCTAAACAAATTCTATACCTAAGACTTTTCAAGTTGCACAAGCTTGTTGTTCAGCTTGGTGACTTATTTGAGAGTTGTAAAAGGTCCCTGGTTACCGAAACTATTTTAGCGATCTATTCAATTTCCTATTTTGCAAGTGCATGTAGAGCTTCAGAAACTTAACTAAAGCTAAGTCCACAAAGCTTACTATGATCATATTTTTTCATTATTTGCATAAGCTCGAATTCTAACAATTTTTATTGTGCAACCATTTTCCTCATTGTGATGTGCCAAGGCAAAGTAGTGAAAATACAAGAAATTCGATCAATTTTCACATTCATACAGATATGAGAAAAGAAGGCCACAATCAAACCTCATATAGTGGCTAGTAAAGAAAAGAGTGAAAATGGGCTAAGAAAATGAGCATCGTACTTGTTACAGCAAGCCAGCCATCAAATATAAATCATGGAGAAGAAGGAAGTAACAACAAAAGCCTTAAAAAACACCTATTCTATTACATATTCGTCTTTTCTTCTTCCGGAACTTCCGGCGAACTTGTGGGGGGCTGATCTTCCGCAACCAACTCTCTATCATGGATGCTTGAGGGACCTGTGGGATAGTCAATAACAATCTAAATGATAGTTCAGTCTAAGGAAAAAACGAATAGCCTAGGAAAGACCAAGTGTCTTATTAAAATCAATAGGCCTGGGACGAAAGGGATAATATTCAAGCAAGTCTCCATAATTATGGATGATCTCACCCGGAGAAGCAGAAAATGCGAGCGGATGAACGTAATGGACCATCCTCTCAACTCTCACATCGACCTTGGTTTGCTCCTCTGTGGTTTGTCCCTGAGGTTGTGAACCCTCCTAGTCACATTCCCAAGGAAGAGACACTCCGGCATCAAGGTGATATAACCCATCATGGATAGCCTTGTTGGTTTCGAAGTCCCAATTGAACTCGCGAAGTCGATCAATCACATTAACATACAACCTGAATAGCTGAGGGTGCAAAATGGACTCCACATAGGTCTGGAAAGCAGGGATCTCCTCGAGCTTGGCCAAGGACAGGCTGCAATGCTCCTCGCAGATGGTGTTGTAGTAATCCAACTAGGTTTCATTGATGCGATTATTTTGCTGCTTGCACAGTTGAAGTAAATTTTTGTACGACATCATCAAGGGTTGCAACCATTACCAAATTTTTAGCTTTGACCATAGAAATGCTCTTATTGCATTCCTCTAAAAGACAAGTTAAGGCCACATTGGAAGTATTGGCTCGCTTAGTGGATGCAGCGAGCTTTTCTTTCTCTTTCTCTAGGCGAGCTTTGTCATCTTGGAGATTAGAGATCAAGGCTGATAGTGATTTGTCTTTTGTATCTTTTACAACAACTTGCTTATCTGCTCACCCAAAAAGACATGCCCCAGAAAGGATATATGTATATATCTTAAACATGAAGGTTGACATACAAAAGAAGTGTACAAAAATGAAAGAATCTTACAGCAGTATGAAGGGAAGCACCATATTTATCGAGCTTCGCATCGATGAGCTGTTGGAAAATATCAATATCGATCAGTGGCGCACACTTCAAACGCGCAGTCCTTCATTTGGACTAATATTGTATGCAGGTTCCGAATTCCATGAGCTATCATCTCAAACAACGGAAGGTAATTTATCTTTGTCACCATCAATACCTTTTGGGAAAATTCGAATATAGAATACAGAAAACCTCTGTAGCTCATCCTCAAATAAATGGACTGGCCGAGGTCATGAACAGAACAATTATGGAAGGTCTCAAAAAAAGGCTTACCGAGCTCTAGAAAGAAGGTTGGAAATCTTCCTAGCCAGATGAAATTCCAAGTACCGTAAAGGCTTATAGAACCACACTTAGAAAAACTACTAGAGAAACACCTTTCGGCCTATGTTATAGTGTAAAACCTGTAATGCCAGTAGAAGTCAGAATGCAATCCTTGAGATTAACTAAATACGATTCAGTAGTGAAAAAGTTGGACCGAACGGTAGACTTAGACTTAATTGAAGAAGTTAGAAATAAAGCTACGAAGCTGACAGAAAGTACAAAAGAAGGGTTAAAAATTTTTTCAAGAAAAAAATGAATGAAAAACACTTCACAGTTGGAGAAACTGTTCTCAAGAGGTTGGATGTTGGAAAGCAAAGAAAATTAACAAAGTTACAAGAACAGAGGGGAAGGACTTTATATAGTCCAAGAAGTTCACAAAGGTGGAAGTTATATGCTCATCTCAAAGGAAGACAACTCTTAAGGCCTTGGAATGATTATCATCTAAACAAATTCTATACCTAAGACTTTTCAAGTTGCACAAGCTTGTTGTTCAGC
>JAOXNR010031609.1:0-22571 GCA_028571225.1 Parsonsia alboflavescens | reverse complement strand
TGTCTTTGATCTCCTCAAATGCTCGCTGAGCCTCCTCAGTCCACATAAACTCCTTGGCGTTGTAGAGGTCCGTCAATAGGGCCATAGTGACACTGAAATTCTTGATGAATTGCCTATAAAAACTAGCCAAGCCATGAAATGATCTGAACTTTGTGACATTTTGTGGTTGAGGCCATTCTCGAACTGCTTCAATCTGCAATTCCTCAGGAAATATCCCCTTGGCCGAAACCATGAATCCCAGAAATACAAGGCTATTTGTCATCCACACACACTTCTTGCGATTTGCAAATAAACTATGCTCCCTTAAAGTTGTTAGAATCAATCATAAATGCTGTATATGATCCTCATTTGTCCGACTATACACAAGTATATCATCAAAATAAACTACGGCAAAGCTATTCAAGAAAGGCCGAAGTACCTAATTCATCACCCTCATGAACGTGCTTGGTGCAATGGAGAGTCCAAATGGCATCACCGTCCACTCAAATAATCCGTCTACCATTTTGAAAGCTATCTTGCATTCGTCTCCCGGCTTGATCCTTATCTAATGATATCCGCTCATCAAGTCCATTTTCGAAAACACCGTTGCCCTGCTAAGTTGATCCAGCGTGTCATCAACTCTCGGAATTCGAAAACGATACTTGATGGTGATTCAATTTATTGCACAGCTATCTACGCACATCCTCCAACATTCATCCTTCTTTGGCACCAACAAAACTGGTACGACGCAAGGACTGACACTCTCCCGGATGTACCCCTTATCAAGCAACTCGTTCACTTGGCGACTCAGTTCTTCATGTTGTTGTGGAGATATGGGGTATTGCACCTTGTTTGGTGGGACTGCTCCTGAAACCAAATCAATCTGGTGTTGAATATCATGCATCGGGGTAATCCTGGTGGCAACTCCTCTGGTAGTAAGTCATCAAACTCCATCAAGACTTCTTTCACCTTTTTTCGGAATTTTTACCTCTTTTTTCTGCTTTGCTAATCCTGCCACCGTGGTTGAAATTAATGCAAAACAAACCTCGGCTTCCCCAACCTCTGCCTCAAACTCCTTGCGGGGCACACAAATAATAGCCTTCTTTCCTTCTGCAAAAGAATCCCGCATTAGTTGCAATACCACCTTCTTGCCTCCACTGTTAATGGTATAGCAGTGCATAAATCCGTTATATACCACCTTGTTGTCATACTGCCATGGTCGCCCTAGCAGTTGGTGTGCGGCATCCATAGGTACCACATCACAATAAATCACACAAGTATACTGCGGCCTAATCGAGAATTCTACCCTGCATCTCTGATCTACCCGCACTTCTGTTCTTTTGTTCAACCAGCCGAGTTTGTAGGGCTCAGTATGTGGCTCCGTCTTCAAATTTAGTTTCTAAACAGCTTCATGTGAAATTACGTTTTCACAACTCCCCGTGTCTATGATTACTTAGCAGACTTTCCCTCCAATGGTACAACGAGTACTGAAAATATTCCAACATCGCCAATCCTCATCAGCCCACGGAGCTAAACAAATTCGACGTGAAACCAAGCTTTCTCCTCTTACATCCTCGGGTGCCACGATATACTCTTCCCCCTCCGCCATCTCAGCATCTTCGAACTCTCCGTCATACTTGTTTGCGTTTCCTTCTTGGATCAACAATTGTGACTTTAGCCGGGGACTATTGGCACCGGTGGCAAATGATATTTGCTTTGTTAACCGATAGATGCATCCGCTGCGGCTCTGGTCCCTGGCTTAACTGCCTTGAACTTCATCCCTATTGAGTAGGCGGATTGAAAACCTTTGATGAAGAAGATGACGCTGGGCTGTTTGCCGTCGGATTCCGCGGAGGAGTTGGCTATCCTCTTCCGAATGTTACTCCCCTACTACTAGTTCGTGTCAAGCTCTCTTCCACCACTCTCACCTTTGTCTATACATCCGTAACGTTACTGAAAGAATGCACTTGCAGGGCATCCTGGATGGCTGGTCGGAGGTCATGTAAATAGCGGGCTGCAAGTTGCTCCTGTGTCTCACGGAGTTGATTTCGTGCCACCAGCCGATAAAATTCCAACGTATATTCTTCTACACTTTCCGTCCCTTGTGTCAAACTCTGTAAATTTTGAAACATTGTCTGACGATAATTGAATGGTAAAAACTCCTGCAGCATCTCTCTCTTCAGTTTGTTCCAATCGTCCAAAATAGGCATCCCATCCAAATATCGCTGATACCGAAAAGATTGCCACCAACCCTACCTTCTTATCCTCAGGGATTTCTCTCAACGAGAACAATTCCTCCACTGTGCTCAACCGATCCAAAAATTCTTCTGGTGCCAAACTTTCGCTAAACTGCGGAATCTCAAGTTTGAATCCTGAATCCCATCGGGGCACATGGTCGACCCCAGCCGCCCCTCCTTTCCCATGACCAACTCTCCTTGTGCCGCCGCCGCCGTGTACTACTGGCCCTCCGGCGGGTTGCTCAGCTTTCTGCTTTGTTGGTGGATTCCCGACTGTCATCCGCTACAACATCTGATGAAGAGTTTGCATCTGCTAGTCCTATCGATCCTGACGCTCAATAAGTCTCTGCATCTCCCATTCGCGTTCTACTCGGCTGCTGCGCAATTCTTTCAAAATCGTGGCTATGGTTGGTTCAACTCCTGACATCGTAGATCTTGGCTCTCATACCAATTGAAGCAAAAAAGAAAGGAAATTATGGTCTGAAAATTAGAACCTTAACTGCAATCAACTTCGCTCGAAAGTCTTATTACAGAAAAGGGCAAATCAAGAATAAAAGGATAATATTCTTGAGACACTATGAGACTCGTAATTTTATTGAACGAAAACTTAAAACCTTCACAACATCCAGTCTACCAACAATCAAATGAAAACAACAATAAATAAAACCCTAAACCGAAAGTAGGAAAAAAAATTACCAAAAGACCCCAAAAGTTTCTAGAAATTATAGAAAACTGAAAAAGGCCCAAAAGTCCATCAAGATGGTCCCGAATGGCCAAAAAAAGGCCTCGGCCACTACAAAGCAGTGAATTTTGTTCAATGGACCGTCTCAGGTCGACTCGTCAAATTTGAGCCCATTTTGACACAACCCATAACTTTTCAGTTGTTTTCGATTCGGCCCCAAAACTTTTTTCGATCAACTCCGATTGCCTTGAAACTTCTTCTGCAGCCTCCTGGACCTGCATGGGCCCTCCTGAATATCTTCGTGGGCCAGCTCTGCATCACTTTTTCAATATAAAGCTCAGAAATCAGAGTGGAGAACTCCTGGCCCTTTTTAACCCTCTCGGCCTGTCTTCTTAGGCCAAGAAAGACAAGATTTTGCAACAAACAAAAAAGGAGGTCAGAAATACTGACAAGTCAAAACAAAATCAACCGCAAAAATAAAGTTAAAGAGACTTACTATAGTATGGAGGCAAACCTAGTATTTTTCCAACTCATCATCATTCAGTTGCCGGCACACCTCCCAGTTAACTGGGGGCACACACTCCATTAAGAAAGATTGAGATTGTGGCCATTGAAATAGAGAGTTCGACGAGTCTATTGCGAGGTTGGGAACCCACCTTGTTGTCCCCTCGTCAGTGTGGGAGGCTAGGGAAGCGTTCCCTAGCCTCTTTAATATGATTGCAACCTCCTCGGTCACACAGTCATTGAACTCCGACCTCGACCTTGAGGTCGCTAAAGCATTCCCATTGCTTGAGGAGGTTGGAGGAGTCCTCTTCTCTGAGGGCAAAAACTGAGAAGATGGGGAGGAAAAAGTGATAGAAATTTTCACAAGCCTTTCAAAGGCCTGCAGAGTAACAACCTCAGCATTTCTCTTCAATGCAGTCCCGGTTCGGACGACCACAATAATCTACTTTCCCTGAGGTTGGGGAATAGGAATCTTGGCCGGAGTGGCTGCAATAGTGGTAGCAGCAGCAGTAGAGGAGGCACTAGCCGTGCCCCCAATTCCACCAGCAGGAGCTCATGGAGGAGTAGACTTCAGAAGCTAAGAAGTCATCCTCATTGCTGTCAAAATGAAAAGGAAGGAAAATCTATCAATACACAAGGAAAAGCAGTTAAGAAAAACTCGTTGAAGGCAAACATAAAAACTTCATACCAGAATGGGAAATCCCTATAGCTCTCCTGATAGAGGGTAGGTCACGGTTTGCTCTACCCCCTAATCCAGCAGGGCAAAGAAAGGTGATATGCAAGGCCGATAAACTACACCAAACCTTGGCAACATCAAAATGGAGCACTTCAATTAAAATGGTCTGTCCCTCTCCTATTCATTTGTCAGGGCAGGGATCTCGTTGAAAAAAGACTAACTCATATTCCAGTGTGAATAGGGCCCAGACCGAATCGGTTGCTTGGAAGTCTGGTAAAAAAGAAAGAATTTTTCCAATCCAGTACAGAGGACTAGAAGGGACCTAGAGCTGAAGGTACCTTATAAAGGCATTCTTAGGTGCCAAGGAGATACCAATATTAAAGAAGCATTTAAAGAGTTCCAATGAGACAGGAACACGGTAAAGATGGCAGGTCAAGATGAACATGATCACTGCCTATACAGAAATTGGTACAAGTTGGGCCATGGGAAAGCCCTATAAATAAGCAATGTCTGACAATAGAGGGTGCTAATGGGGCAGAAGAATACCACCTTTGAGGTTGGCGACGTGAAGGACTATGTGCAATTTCACATCGACTACAAGGGCTCTCACCTCCTCATCAGTGACTATGTTGCCTCTCTCCAGTTCCCTTTCCCCACTGATCTCAAAAATTTGAATGGGTCCTAAAGAAAAAGATGTCGAGAAGACCTCCAATTTAGAAGGCCACTAAAAGTTACTTTTTATTGGGGGAGCTCTCACAGAAATTGGGGGGAAATAAAAATCCCCATTCTCCAAGTCAACAATTGGAAGTGGACGCTCTACTTCTCCAGAACGGAAAAAGGGAATGCTAAACGTAGAGGATGTAGAAGACATTTTTGACTTGGAAAACGGAAAAGATGAAATTTTTCCAGAAAGCAATAAAAGGAAAAGAAAACTCATTCGTTTAAAAATTCCTTGGAGAATTGAGAAGGGAGTTGTTCTAGGCTCTGGGTCACTTGCCTGCTAGAGAAAGAAAAGAAATTCAAGAAAGGAAGTAGAAGATGTTGCAAAAAGAAAGCACTGTGAGCAGAGTTCTCACAGTCTAAGAATGAGTTTAGGTAAATCCTAAAATCTTCAAAGGACTAGTAATTTATATGAGATAAGGAGTCCCTTGGGTTTCTCAAAAGGATTTGATAAGCCAAAAATGGATGAGGCACGTCTTCTACAGAGGTTGTGACTTAAATATGGTAATTTAGACACCACGACCTTTGAGCTTGCTAGGCCTAAAGGGGGGGTAATGACGGGAAAAACAGGCACGATCCGGATAATTCAACCCAAATGGGCTTAAAATAACAACCTTAAAACTTGAAAGTCAAACTCACAAGTTAAAGAGGAAAGGTGGGTAGCGACGACCTCCTACCGCCTTGCTCCCTATCACTGGCCTCCAGAATGAGCTCAAGACAGGTCTCACTGGACCACGGTTTTCAACTTGGTGAGCTCCTATCCGTCTCATACATCTTCCCTGCCGCGACCAACTGTGCACAACTCCTAGCACCCTCCCAGAGTCTTTAATCACTCGACACGACCTCCTAGAAGAGCTAGTCGAGACCTTTGGCATCCACAGGCAGGTCGGGAATTCAGTCCAAATTTCGTTACCGTGCCTAAAGCTCTTGACCAGAGACTTAGGGAAACTCCACGATACTATTAGCAATTGGCAAGATATGATATGATCTCATAGTTATCCCAATTGCCTACTGCCACGTAGTAGAAGAACCCTGATAAAAGAGGTAACTGGCTTCATTTTTAATATATAATCGAATTACAAATAGTCTGCAGACAAGGAAAGTGTTTTTGCAATTAATAATACAAGATTACTCTCTCATAATACTAACTTAGGCATTGGAGCTCCTCCCCGGGGGATAGCCCACTTTGGTGACCTATCCCCTTTCTTCTCAGGTTGTGATCGCAAATGCCATTGCGGTTCGAGGTGATCCGGACGCTACTTTCCAGCTCCATGAAATCTAATAATCAGCCAAGTATCAAAAAGAATATTCCAATTAGTAGAAATCAAGTAAAGGGAGAAATCGTTACTGTTATACTTGGTAATGGAGTCGTGGACTCTCTTGGAGGAGCTTGAATTCATCTGGTTTCTCAAGGTACTTTTCCATCATATCTATGAACAAATCATTATCTTCAGTAGAGTACCTTGGGTCCTTCACTACCAAACCTTCAGTTTCCCTTAGGGTCCGACTGGCCTCCTCGCAGAGTCCCTTTATGACATAATCTCAAAATTGACATGGATTCTTCATTCAAATTCAATCAAAGACACACCCATTTGTGATCAACCCAAGACTTCATTAAGAGGTTCAAACAAGATTACCAATGACCATGATTGTCGTCCAAAATGATCTTTAGTTTGGATTTCATCAACCCAATTCAACTATCCTAGCAAAGTATTGAAGAATTCAAGAGTCTCACTAAGAACCCTAGAAGTGCTAATAGATGAACACTCAAGAAAAGAGGAGTTTAATCCAAAAGGATTCTCTTAATTGATTTAAAAGTGTTTGTAGAATAAGTTGGCTTACAAAATACAAATAGAGAACTACATATAGTATCAACATTAAGAAACCCAAAGAATGATTAAAAACTTGGCAAACCCACTAAAATAGTTCAAAAGACAAAGAAAAGTCAATAAAATCACGTGGAATCATCCAAATAGAGTCAAGAACCCATTAAGAACAAAACTGGAAAAGGGTCATCTAGTGTCGAAGCAAAAGTGGCCAGCACCAGATGAAGCACTGGATGGCTACTGGAAATTCCAATGGCCATCCGGCTTCAGCTGGTCTTATGGTGAGCACCAGATGGTGTTCAGTCGTGCCATCCGATGCTTCCTCATGCCATCTCCGCTCCACGCTCATTTTACACCGTGCCAACTTCTTCATAAGCCTTCCTAATCTCTCCAACTTGATTCCCAAATCTATCAAGGGCTTGTTCTTTGATTGTACACTCCTTATTGATGTCTTCTATCATCCCCAAGTTGAATTCCTTCCTTGGTTGCTCTTCATCCATCAATGGTTATACTTCAAGTTCTTGGACATTTTTCAACAAGTCTTTCTTCAGTCTTGATCTTCCATCCTTGTATTTGAAATACAAGTTCTTGTACATGATCTCCTTCTTTTCATAAGCATCTTCATCATCTATATAGACTTCAACTTTAATATGGTTGACCTTGAATTGTAAACCTCTACATTTTGAGGCCAGATAGATTGATTCTCCTAAGTTCTTCATATGAGATCTTCCATGAATGCTCCCATGCCTTGTATACTCTTTGATCTCCATCATTCGACCTCATCTCAAAAGGATTTGACCTCTAATCTTTAAGTCCTACATAGAAAAGAGAATGATCACTAACATGGATCGAAGAATCAAAAGAATACTTACTAAGTAACTTCAAGCCATCCTTCATGGAAGATAGAACTCGATAAAGCCTTACCATACCCTTCTTTAGGGGTGGTGGTCTCTCTTTTATGGATATGTATTCCTCTTCTCCTTCATTAAGGTCATTAGAAGAAACAACATAGACAAGGAATACAAGCCACATAAAGCAACAAAGAGACAAGGTTCTATCATTTAAAGCAAAAGACACAAATCCCATTGCTCTATGAGCCCATAAACCATGATATAAAAGTTCTCTAAGTCTTGCATTAAAGCACAATAAACTCAATACATAATCCCTTAACGTAGCATGTACATATCCTCCATCAAGAGCATTAAACATATGTATAAAAAGAATAAGAAAATACTCTTCACACATGCTAAAACTCATCAAATTATCAAGATGGACATCATTACACTTCTCCAAAAACAGGGGATATGTCAAAGATTTCAAAAATCCTTTTATATCTTTATTCATGGCATAAAACATCATGCATATCATCAAGTAGTTCCACCAAACATGCAAAATAGAGACAAAGCACGTAGTTAGCAAATATATTTCATTGCTATGAAGTCTATCACCTTCACTAAAGATCAATTTCTCTTCAAGATATTGATATCAACCATCACAAGAATTCAACAAATATGGTCCCACAATCACAGATTTCATTTTCATGTGTAGTCCTACAACAAGCTTTTTGAAATAGATATCTAAGGACTTAGGACTACCATAGGTACTCTCAAAGGCAATTTCATGACTCTTAAGATTCAACAAACCGAAGAATTCATCATGCTAGAATGCTCAAGAACATGTAAAGTACCTTCTTTAGGCATATTATCATAAAATCCACAAGCTTCTTCACAAATTTCCAAGAAACAATGATTTTCAATAAGCTTGGACTTTCTTCTCACATTAGCAATGAAATAGATTTCACACACGACAATCAATGACTTAGAATCAACAAGGAAAAAGCACATGAGACCATAGAGATAGAAGTTTTAATTAAGGATAGTAAAATCAAATATCCACAATAATCGATCATCCAAGACAAACTTTGAAATTTCATTCATGTATATTCCAAAGCCATGCTTGAACAAGACATTCAAGTATCCCAATTCCAAAGAATGCGACTCCAAGTAGCATTCATCTTCCTTGCTTTATCTTATTTACTCCTTTAGAAACCTGAAAATTAGGCACAAGACAGCTAGATAATGAATGGTCAATGTTAGAAATGGGGATAAAATCCCCTTTTCTCCTTTTGAGAACCAAGGCACTCTCATTTTTCATCTCTTTCTCTTCTTCTTTTCTCTCATCTCTTTTCATTTTTCACCTCATGTTCTTTCTCAATCTCTTTTGCTTGTCTCTCAAGATCTTTTTTTTTCTTAACCTCTTCTTCCTCTTTTCTCTATTTTTTTCTCCTTTCTTTCCTTCTAATATATTCTTCTATCTTTTCCACCATTAAATCAATCTTTGGTGTTACCTGCTTGAAGGTATTCATTTGTTCATCCTCTTCATGAAGTGCCCCATTATCAACAACTTGCTTCACTTGATTAGGAGTCTATTCAATTGGCAATTTGTCACTTAGCTTGGATTTCAACTTTGCTCCTTGGGAATGGATTTCTCTTCTTTTGAACAAGCTCCTTGCACCTTAGATGTTGAAGAAGGGCTATAAGTTGAATTTTCATAAGACTTCCCATGTAATGACTTCCTCTTCTTCAAGTGTCTTTCAACTTGAATGGCCATCTAATCCATATCTTCAAGATAGTCATAGTAGTATGGCTCAACTAATTGCCAAATATCTTGATTCAAGCCATTGAGAAATCTAGTCATTTTGTCTTCTTCATACTCCACTATGTTAGCTCTCTCCAATGCAATCTTTTACTTTGCATGGTACTCTTTAACGTTCTTGGAGCCTTGAGTAACATTTTTGTAGAAGAGTTTTGGTGAATATCTTTAACTCATATACTTCCTTAATCCTTCCCATGTACTAATAAGCATTCCAAATCTTCTTTGATATTTCAAATCTTTTTCCCACCAAGCTAAGGCTTTGCTTCTAAAGCTATCAACAATTAGCTCCATCTTTTGTCCTTCCAGGTTATCATGCTTTGCAAACACAAGTTCTACATCTCTTTCCCAAGCAAAGTAAACTTCTGGATCAAATGTAACATAGAAATATGGGATGATCACGTGATAGCTCCCAAGATATCTACAATGGCCTCCATTTCATCCATATCTTCTTGGCCTCCCTTCATTGTCATAGTAGTAACCATCATCATACTCCATATGTTCATATCACCGTCTAGATGGATGCATTCGTTGGCTCTTCCTTTCATATGGCACATACTTCGTAGAAGAACTAGGATGTGATGTCTCCCTTCTTTCCTCATGATAAGATGATTGAGATAAAAATTTATCCATGATGTACCTACAAAATGAATGAACATAAAACATTGGTATTTGTATATCCTCACAATTCACTCGTGTATCACACTTGTTTTAGGCTTTTTCTCGCTCTAATGTGCTCACCCCCTTATGCCTTTTACCTCTATTAGCTCTTCTTCAAGTTCTTAATGCAACTTTTAGAGTAGTCAATCACTCAACAAGGTAATCAAATCAAGCATCAAAAACTCAAAGCAAATAGTTCATATCTTCCAACAAATAAGATTCAAAGATATAAGAGTTTCAAAAAAGATGGCCATTGAACACAAGACAATAGATCCAACACTTAGAATTCTAGAAAAATAGAGAATTGGCATTTCATCAACCTTGAGGTCAAAAAGTTGTGATCCAAATTTCAATCAATTTTCAATGTGATCAAGTGTCCCAATAACAAGTTTTCAATAGGCAAATAGGCAATTTAATACAACATATCACAATTCAAGCTCTACCCATCAATTTGATCAACATCTCAGTAGAATTCAACTTCACAAATGGTACCTCAACCTCAATTTGGAATTTCAACACTTTTTTTGACTTTTTCCGGTTTGGAGATCTTTGATCTCTCTCTTTTTTTGTGCTCTTTGTTTTTGTAGAGATTTAGAAGAAGTAGAATCGGCAAACAAATTGAATTGGCCTTGATTTTTGGTCTTGACCACAATTTCACGAATCACAATGGATCACAAGACGGAAAACTAGGATTAATGTAAAAGAACAAACACGAAAACACATAAGATCATAGGATTTCAAAGAAACAATAGGATCTTAACACTTAAACAAGAAAGCAATTAAAGAGAGGCAAACCTCTTGATGAAAAATCTAAGATCTTGATACCAAAAAGATGATCTGATCTCAAAATTGACATGGATTCTTCATTCAAATTCAATCCAAGACACACCCATTTGTGATCAACCCAAGATTTCATCAAAAGGTTCAAGCTAGATTACCAATGACCACGATTGTCTTCCAACATGATCTAATAGTTCGGATTTCATCAACCTAATTCAATTACATTAGCAAATTATTGAAGAATTCAGGAGTCTCACTAAGAACCCTATAAGTGCTAATAGATGAACACTCAAGAAAAGAGGAGTTTAATCCGAAAGGATTCTCTCAATTGATTTAAAAGTGTTTGTAGAATAAGTTGTCTTACAAAAAACAAATAGAGAACTATTTATGGTATCAACATTAAAAAGCCTAAGAATGATTAAAGACTTGGCTAACCCTCTAAAATAGTTTAAAAGAAAAAGAAAAGTCAATAAAATCAAGTGGAATCGTCCGAATAGACTCAAGATCGCATTAAGAACAAAACTGGGAAAAAGGTCATCTGGTGCTAGATCAAAAGTGGCCAACACCAGATGGCTATTGGAAATTCCAGTGGAAATCAGGTGCTGCCATCCGGAGTCGGCTGGTCTTGTGGTGAGCCCCGAATGGTGCTCAATCGCTTCATCCGATGCTTGCTCCTGCCATCTCCGCTCCATTCTCATTTTTTTTCATGCCAACTTCTTCGTAAAGCTTCCTATGCTGTCCAACTTGATTCCCAAGGCTCCCAAGGGCTTTCTCTTTTATTGTACACTCCTCATTGATGTCTTCAATCATCCATAAGTTAAATTCCTTCCTTGGTTGCTCTTCATCCATTAGTGGTTGTTCTTCAAGTTCTTGGACATTTTTCGACAAGTCTTTCTTCTATCTTGATCTTCCATCCTTGTATTTGAAATACAAGTTCTTATACATAATCTCCTTCTTTTCATAAGCATCTTCATCATCTATATAGACTTCTACTTTAATATGGTTGACCTTGAATTGTAAACCTCCACATTTGAGGCCAAATAGATTGATTCTCCTAAGTTCTTTATATGAGATCTTCCATGAATTCTCCCATGTCTTGTATGCTCTTTGATCTCCATCACTTAACCACTAGATCCAAATTAGACGATTCGGATTCAGGAACTAGCTTCGTCGACATCTCCAAATACAGGAATCAATCGGTAACTTCATTCACGAAATTCGACGAAGAGTTTTCCTTTTTGACTTTTTGTTTTTGAAGATTTTAAATGGAGAGTGGTGTTCCTTAGAGGCCTTCCTGAGTCCAATTTCTATCTACAACCTAGTGAGACAATTACAGGAGGAAAGCAGTTTTCAATTACATGGCTGACAGTGCGATCCCAGTCTTTTTCTGGAAGAGAACAGCCTACAACCAGTACCAATGGTTTCTACCCAGTGACCCAAAGAGCTATTCGATGTTTATCGACTAGGAGGAAGAGAGGAACAATAATTCATTGAGGAAAGTGCTGGAGGCATACCGTAAGGAAAAGATCCAAAAGATGAGAGAGAAAACGACAAAGACCATACCCAATATTGTCTTTGCAAGACCATGTGAAGAAGAATAGGAAATGTTTTTGGATGCTTTCAACATTGCTGTCGATTGAACGATGGAGAAGACTAGGGTGAAATAATAAAACGTGAACGAAATGACCGATGTATTGACTGTACTGCCCTTCCCATTTCGGTCAACTGTGAATCTCGACCATTTTTTTCAAGAATCCAGTCAAAAGGATGAAAATGGCCAACTGTAAATTGTTTAGGGATGATAAAGGCCTAAAAACATTTTAAGGACCAAAACTTCCAATGGATAGTTTGACGATTGAAATATACAATAAATCTGTAATAATGATATTAATATAAAATTCGTAATATTTATAAAAATGAAAGGAGTTACAAAAAGAGTTATATGAATAGTATTGACAAGGGTCGGCCGAATTTCCAAACATAATTAGAAGTATAGCACGCATAATGTATAATAATTGATGGGAGAAATGGTCCAGACCCAAGTACCAACCCGAATATCTGAAAATCTGAATTACAAATTAGGATGAAAGGTAGGCAACGACCTTCTTAAAACCAACCTTAAAATGAGCTTAGGTGAGGTCTCACCGGACTACGACCTTTGACCCTGTGAGCTCCAATCCATCTCATAAGTCTTCCGTGCCACGACTAAATGTCCAGAAATCTTAACACACTCTATGAACCTATAATCACTCATTGCAACTTCGAAAAAGGGATAGTAGAAACCTTCGACGCTCACAGGAAGGTCGCGAAGGTGGTTTAAAGGTCGTTACGGAGCTTGTAGCTCTTGACTAGAGACGTGCACAACAAGGTATCCCAACTTAGTTAAAATCCATGATTGATGGAGAAATTGGTGGGATATGATCTCACAATTATCCTACTTACCTACTTTCACTTAATCGAAGAGTCACGATTAATAAGGTAACCTATTATTCAGTATATATTATTAAATCAGACACTGTTCATGGACAAATTGAGCTAATTCACTCAAAGATTACTCCCTCCGAATACTGATTTAGGCATAGGAGTTATTCTCAGGGCGACAGCCTACCCCGGTGATCTAAATTTCCCTCTCTGGTTGTGATTATAGGTGCCATCATAGTTCAAGGTGACCTGGAGATCATTTTCTAGCTCCATCACTTTTGGCGTCGTCAATGGGAAGAACATGCTAAGCCTAGCTTTCTTCCATACACATAAAACAAAAACAAACAAGAATTATGATGACCAGATCATAACCAAAGCATGTTCAGCCACCACTATGTGGTAGACCACCTGGTTAGAGAAGTAGTGTCAGAAGACCCTATCCTGATGGAAGATAACAATAATACGTTCCTGATCGATCAGCAAGAACAGCTGAGATTGTCACGGTCTGGACCATCTCGAAGGGTCTTGGTGGACCATCCACCTAAACAAGAAAGAGGAGGACAAGGACACCTCAACCAGAATGACAATGGCAATAACCCCAAACCACAAAGATCAGGGGGAAGTCGAGTGTCCATTCTGGCCAACCTCTTGGAATGCATGGTGGTCACCCTAGAGGGAATCTCGAAAAGAAGAGATAATATATTGATAGGGCACACTCCGACCCCATCATCGAGGGAAACACAACTATCTCGGGATCAAGGGATTTGCATGCAAACAAGTCAACCCTTGCCTTTTGAAGCAAGGCATGACCCTCGCCCGAACTTGGGAGGTTGGGAGGCAAGGAGGCAGAGCTGGCATTAGAAAGATCACAGGAGGAAAGGACTAGTGAAAGTGCAAATCTAGATGGAGCCCTATCTGTGGTCGACCTAAGAGAAACCCTACGCAATGGAAGGAGTTATGACCTAAGGGATAGGCTCAACTGAGCCATAATCTCCCAAGGTCAACTATAAGAAGCAGGTCCTGGCGAGTGGGGAGGCTCGCTAAGAACTCCTCCTGGAGGAAGGATAACTCCTCGACGAAGCCTAATCGAAAGAACAGGCAGGAAAGCTCGAGAGGTAGCCCTGAATCCACTAATTAGAGCTACTCTCCCAACGAATTGGGAGAGGAATGGGAACCAGGAAATACAAACCAGTGTGGACCTATCAGAGCCTTCACCATCTATCCACAGTATTAGAATTGCTCAAATGCCTTTAGGATTCAAAGTACCACAAGTTAAGGAAAAATACAACGACACAAGGGAACGAACGCAACATACGGATGAGTATGTTAATACATGGAAATGTTCGAATGCCCTAATCATGTCAAATGCTAAGCTTTCTGGTCCATGCTGACCAAGAAAGCACAATCTTGGTTCAAGGGTATTCCAGAAGCAAGTATTTTGAGCTGGACACAACTGAAGGACCTGTTCCTGAAGAACTATCAGTGTAACAAAAAGTGTGAGAAATATAGGTCCGACAAATCCACCAATGACGTCATGTCGGAGAGATTATTGCCAACGAAAAGAGGCCGAATAGAGCTTGGGAATGAGATTCAGACCCCTTAACGGTGTCATTCCAGATTTCTTGGTACAAAAATACTGGTTGACGCTGGAAGTGCAGTAATTGTCTTGTACAAAAAGGCAATTGATCAAATGGGATAGATAAGAGCTCATTGATAAGGTCGAATACTACCTTAACCAGCTTCAATGGCAGCATGACCCATGCAGAAGGGATTATAGAGGTTCCAGCTGCAGTCTATGTAGATGGCAAGGGGATCACAGAGGTCATGGACTGGTTGGTGGTTGATGCACTAGGAACTTACAATACAATTCTCAAAAGGAAAGGCTCATGGACCTGAGGGATGAAATCTCCTTGTTAAGCTATTGAATGAGGATCCAAGTCGGGGAAAGCAGGATAACCCTAGAAGGAGATAGACAGATAGCTGCATAATGCTAAGTCACTGAAGGGGATGCTGAGGTCTTGGCAATGTCCGAGCAAGATGACTTCATTGACCTCCAAAAGGAGGATGATGAGTCCAGAATCCAAGCTGCTAGCAAGGGAGAAAGTTTATTTCAACTCAGAATTCCCTGATAAAGGGATCAAGCTAGGCAAACTTTTGCCTTCCAGGATTAAAGGGGAGCTTGTTGTTTCCCTTCAAGTGTACTAGAAAGTCTTAGCTTGGCAACCTATCGACCTCGAAGGAATTAATAGAGGGACAACAGAACACAAGGTCGGGTTTAAACTAGTAGTCAAACCAATAAAGTAAAATTAAAGAACTTTTGCTCGAGAAAGAAATGAAGTCATAGCTCAAGAAGTCCAAGCACTTCTCGACGTTGGGATCTTGAAAGAGGTCTTGTAACCAGAATGGCTTGCCAATCTAGTGGTTGTGCCAAAAAAGGAAGGGACATGGAGGATGTGTGGATTTCACCACATTTAACAAACATTGTCAGAAAGACTCATACCCGCTCTAGAGCATTGATCAAATGGTGGACTCAACAATTGGTAATCAATGGTTGTGCTTCTTAGATACTGACAAGGCGTGTCATCAGATTCCAATGGCGCTGGAAGACATGGAAAATACCTCATTCATTACAGAGGTTGGGACCTACTATTATACCAAAATGTCATTCGGTTTGAAGAATGCAGGGGTAGAATTCCAACGAGCCCTGCACAAGGTCTTTAGGAAGCAGCTCTGGAGGAACATTAAAGTCTACGTGGATGGCATTGTGATTAAGTCCAAAACGTTGAAAGACTTCATTGAAAATATAAGGGAGACTTTCCAGACTCTAAAAGCTACTCACATGAAGCTCAATCTTAAAAAATGTACCTTTGGAGTTTTAGCTAGAAAGTTCTTAGGTTTCATGATATTAGAACGTGGCATTGATGCCAACCCTGATAAGATAAAAGCACTCCTGGACATGGAACCTCCAAGAAGCATTAAGGAAGTCCAGAGTTTAACAACGAAGATGGCAGCATTAGGACGCTTCATCAGCAAGATGGCTGACAAATTAGAGAAGTTTTATGACATCCTAAAAAACTAGTGGACAGAGGATTTCCAAACAGCTTTCAAAATGTTGAAAGAATTTCTAGGAAAATCCCCACTAGTTGTTTCCCCGAGGTCGGGAGAAGAAATCTTGATGTACTTAATGCGACAGACAAGGCAGTCAACTCAGTGCTACCAATAGAAAGGTTAGGTTTACAATTTCTAGTGTATTATGTAAGTCATTTGCTTTGAGGTCTTGAAATTAGATATTTGGACCTGGAGAAATTCCTGTACCTTAATGTTATTAGTTTAAGGAAGCTTAAGCCATATTTTGGAGCTTGCCGATAAGAGTATTGACCAATCTGCCGCTAAAACAAGCTCTGGCAAAACCTGAGCTGTCGGGCAGGACAATGAAATGGTTGTTCAAACTCTGAAGATATCAGATTGATTTCGAACCAAGGAAAGCTATCAAATCTTAAGCTCTCTCAGACTTCGTAGAAGAGTGCACAAGAGTTCCACTGGAGCTTTCTAGCACTTGTGAAATTAAATATGGACCATGTACACTGATGGTTCCACTGAAAAAGAAAATTAATGTGTAGGAATTGTATTGATTAGCCCTGAGTATGTTAGAATCACATACTTTGTGAAATACAACTTCCCAACCTCAAATAATGAATCTGAATATGAAGCTCTCTTAGTAGGCCTACAACTCATAAGAGCTCTAAAAGTGCAAAACTTGCATGCTAAAACTAATTCACAAGTTACAGCCAGCCAAGTCACTAGAGACTGCGAAGCTAGGGAAGAAAACATGATTAAATATCTCAAACAAGTAAGAGATATAAAATCTAAACTTGAGTATTTCCTCATTGCACAAATACCTAGAGAGCAAAATTCAGAGGTTGACACATTATCTAAGGTCTATCGGGAGCTCAAGAGGACAAAAGCTAAGCTATTGGTCGAACAGTTGTATTCTCCAAGCATAAGCCAAGAAGAAAACATGGTTATAGAGGATTAGCTAGAATGGAGATATCCTATTTACAAATTCCAAAAAAGCTCGCCAAATCCGAAAATGTTCACCTCGCTATGTCCTAATAGGAGATATTGAAGTGTACAGAAGATAGTATAAATGGCCACTACTCAGATGCTTGAGTAAAGGAGAAGGAGAATATGTCATTGAAGAAGTGCATAGTAGACTATGTGAATCACAAATAGGAGTTAAACCGTAGCGAAGAAGATATTGAGGATGGGAAACATGTGAATCACACATAGGAGTTAAAACCGTAGCGAAGAAGATACTGAGGATGGGTTAGTATTGGCCTTCGACGATCTCAAATATTGAAAAGGTCATACAAAAATGCACAAGCTGCTAATTGCATGGAAATAAGTCGCATGTGTCTCCGACAAAGTATCAATGGAGTTAAAACCGTAGCGAAGAAGATACTGAGGATGGGTTATTATTGGCCTTCGATGATCTCAGATATGGAAAAGGTCATACAAAAATGCACAAGTTGCTAATTGCATGGTAATAAGTTGCATGTGTCTCCGACAAAGTATCAATCCATCAGCACGTTGGTACCATTCGATATTTGGGGTATCAACATATTAGGACCCTTTCCAAAAGGAGTAGAGGGTGTTCAATTTCTAATTGTGGCCATAGAATACTTCAACAAATGGGTTGCAGCAGAACCAGTGACAATAATTTCTTCACCAAAGGTGTAGTCCTTCGTATGAAGGAACATCGTATGCAGGTTCGGGGGACAATTGAAGGCAATTTGTGGGCAACCCATTCAAGACCTTCTATGAAAACTTGAATATTGAACAGAGATTAACCTTTGTAGATCATCATTAAGACAACGGTTTAGCCGAGGTCAAGAACAGAACAATTCTAGAAGGTCTCAAGAAAAGGCTAACCGAACTCAAGAAAGAAGGTCGTAAACCTTCCTGGCCAGAAGATATTCAAAGCATCCTATGGCCCTATAGAATGACACCTAGGAAAGTTACTTTGGAAACACCTTTTATTTTATGTTTTGGTGCTAAAGCTATAATACCGGTAGAAGTTTAAGATTGGCTGAATATGATTTAGTCATGAACGAGGGGGAGAGAAGGGCAGACCTTGACCTCCTTGAAGAAGGCAGGAATAAATCTATGGAAGCTAATAGAAGGTATAAAAAGCAAGTAAAAGTGAAACATTTCATAGTTGGAGAAATGGTCCTGAAAAGGTTGGATGTCGGAAAGCAAGGACAACTAACAAAGTTACAAGAATCTTGGGGAGGACCTGAAGGGAAGGCCACAAACAGACCTCCTCTAGGCATCGATCGGAGGGAGTCTAGAGAGGGTACAGACATTACCGTTTTTCAGTTTTTTTATAGAGAAGATCAGAATCTATAGTCACAAGAAAAAGTCTCTAACCTCTGTCTCTACTTCGTCACATGAACGTCTGCTTCCTGTGCATGTGTCATGAACACATCAACTGCAAAAACACGATTGAACTGCTAGATTCAATCGTGAATGTTGTTTTTCTGGTTTTTAGTTTCTCTGAACTCTGTATTTGTTTTTCTCTTCACAGACACTCTAACAAAAAAGAACTCTACAGAAAAGACAGAGGCATAATCTCTTTGAAAAACCAAGAAGACTTCGTGATAAGAAATCATCTGGTTAAATCAATCTTTTATTTTCGAATTCTGATTTGAATTAAAAAATGAGAGGCCTATCAAAGTGTGACTAAAAGTATTTGTCCAGGTTCAATGAACCTAGAAAAATACAATTTAGTCACATAATTATTAACTCTTAATTATATTTTGGTTAATTCCTATTCGTGAATTAGCCTAAACAACTTTAGCTAATGAAGTTTAGGTTCCAAACGAGATTCTACCCATTAAGCAATACATTCTGAATGTGTGACCCAATAGGTCCTAGTAAAATTGGCATTGGACATTAACGATATTTAATGTCATGTACAATAAGCGGTGTCTAGCAACACATTATTGCTATCCAATTAACGAGAATGTCGGTGACAAGACAAAACCTTCCGTGATAAAAACAACATGTCTCAATCTCTTTGTCCAGGAAGTCAAAATTGAACACGAGTCATGGAACGTGTCATACTCCTAAAGTTCAATATCTAAATTCTCAACCCCGAGTAGATTAATTAAACCGAATAAGAGAAATATCTCATACCTACTGATTCGAGCATGGCCATGCATTTCATAATCTCACTCAACCAAGAATGCTAGACATACTCTCTTGCTATATAAGAGGGACAAATCCTATCTTGATCATTCAACATTCCACAGCACAAATTAGGATATACTCAATATATGCCTTTATTGTCTACTCAGTTAAGAGTGACGTTTGACAATATCAAAGTATGGAATCTTTCATGCAGGAATCTCTGATGACCTCAAGTCAAAAGATGAGACATAACTATCACAATGAAATCACCCATGACACTCATATAACAATCCATGAAGTGATTTCATGGCGGGTCAATCCAGTACACAATACTCTACGTGTACCTATGTGATGATATGATATCATCAATTAGCACATACTAGTCTCAGCGTGTAATTGATATCCTAATCTCAATAACACTTGACTAGGGACATGTTAAGAATAGAAATAAACTATTCTAATTACATTACATAATTTATTTAATAAAACATAGATATAAAAGTAAATTATATAATGATATAAATAGCATCATGATAAAAAGTTATGCCAACTAAGTAAAATCATCATATGTTCTTAGGGCATATCCAACAATCTCCCGCTTGCTCTAAGACCAATCACTCATGAATCTAATGCCCACAGATCTAGTGTGACGATCATGTCTCTGCTGCGTCAGAGGTTTCATCAGAGGATCAGCGACATTATCATCTGTTGGTACTCTGCATATCTTAACATCTCCTCTCTCGATAATTTCTTGAATGAGGTGGTATCGCTAAAGTATATGTTTGGATCGCTGGTGAGATCTTGGTTCCTTAGCCTATGCCATAGCTCTGTTTTTGTCAGAATAAAGCTCCACAGGATCGGTGATACTAGGAACCACCGCAAGCTCAGTGATGAACTTCTTGATCTAAACTGCCTATTTTACTGCTTCAGAAGCAGCAATATACTCAGCTTCTGTCATAGAATCAGCCACTGTTGCCTGCTTTGAACTTTTCCAGCATACAGCCCCACCATTAAGGCAAAACACAAAACCTAATTGCGATCAAAAATCAACTTTATTGGTTTGAAAATTAGCATCAGTGTAACCTATTACAATGAGCTCTTCATCACCTCCAAAGATTAGGAATGTATCCTTAGTATTTCGTAAATATCTAAGGATATTCTTAACAGCAATCCAATGGCATTCCCCTGGATCACCTTGGTATCTGTTTCTCATGCTCAAAGCATATGAAACATCGGGACGTGTAAATAACATAGCATACATGATAGATCCAATAGCAGATGCATACGGAATCATACTCGGGCATTGTCTTTCTTTCTCTATTGTAGGGCAATGTCCTTTCGAAAGATTTATGCCATGTGTCATATTCAAGAATCCTTTCTTAGACTCTTGCATGCTAAACCTCTTAGGCACCTTATCTATGTATGTACTCTGACTTAGGCCAATCAACTTTCTGGATCTATCTTTATAGATCCTTACACCTATTATAGATCCTTATACGTAGTATGTAATTTGCTTCGCCCAAGTCTTTCATGGAAAAACAACTCCCTAACCAAGTCTTTACAGACTGTTAGGTGGGGATGTCATTTCCAATAATAAGTATGTCATCCACATATAATACCAGGAATACCACAATACTCCCACTGAACTTCTTGTAGACACAAGGTTCATCTTCATTTTTAATGAGGCTAAATTCCTTGACTGCATCATCAAAAGGAATATTCCAACTACGAGATGCTTGCTTTAATCCATAAATGAATCATTGTAGCTTGCACACCTTTCCAGCATTATCTGGATTGACAAAACCATCAAGTTGTGTCATATACACATCCTCGAGAAGCTTTCCATTCAGAAAAGCAGTCTTGACATCCATTTGCTAGATTTCATAATCATTATATGCTACTATAGCAAGTAAGATCCTGATGGATTTGATCATAGCTACAAGTGAGAAGGTTTCTTCAGAGTTAATACCATGAACTTGTTTGAAACCTTTGGCAACTAATCACCCCTTGTAAGTATGAACTTTACCATCCTTGTCGGTTTTTTTCTTGAAAACCCATTTGCATCCAATGGGTTTCACCCCTTCAGGTGGATCAACCAAAGTCCAAACTTGGTTTGTATACATGGATTCCATTTCAGATCTCATGGCTTGAAGCCATTTCTCTGAGTTTGGGCCCATCACAGCTTCTTGGTAGGTAGTAGGCTCATCTTGATATATGAGCAACACATCACCATTCTGAGATATCAAAAACTCATATCTCTGTGGCTGACGATGTGTACTAAGTGACCTACGCAGAGCTTGTGTCTCTTGAGCAAGTCCTTGATCAACCATAGGTTGTGGTGTCTACTCAGTTTCCATCTCTATATCAGTTGTATCTCTTTGTAGTTCTTGAACTTCTTCAAGTTCTACTTTTCTCCCACTTGCTCTTTTAGAGACAAACTCTCTTGCTGAAAAGATTCCTATACGAGCTACAAACACCTTTTGCTCAGTGGGGTCATCAAACTAATATCCTTTAGTTAGTTTAGGATAACCTACAAAGGGACACATGTCAGATTTAGGCTCAAGTTTATCAGAAGCTTGACGTTTCAAGAAAACTTCACAACCCCAAATCTTCATAAAAGACATTTTGGGACATTTCCCAGTCCATAACTTGTATGGTGTCTTTTGAATTAATTTAGATGGAACACGATTCAGTTTAAATGCAGCTGTTTCTAAAGCATGTCCCCAAAAAGAAATTGGAGGGTCTGCATGACTCATCATTCATCGAACCATATCTAATAAAGTTCAATTTCTCCTTTCAGATACACCATTCCATTGTGGTGTGGCTAGAGGAGTGAGTTGTTGAACTATTCCATACTCTTTTAGATTGTCATGAAATTCTTGGCTTAAGTATTCACCACCTCGATCTAAATGATGTATTTCAATACTTTTAACTAGTTGGTTTTGTACTTCGTTCTTGAATTCTTTGAACTTTTCAAAGGATTTTGATTTGTGTTTCATAAGATACATGTAGCCATATCTACTGAAATCATCAGTAAATGTAACAAAGTATCTAAACCCATCTCTAGTTTAAGTGCTTAATGGACCACACACATCAGAATGTATGAGGCCCAATAATTCAATTGCCCTTTCATTGTGTCCCATGAAAGGGGCTTTTGTCATCTTACCCAATAAACAAGATTCATAATTTTCATATGATTCAAAATCAAAGGTGTCCAAATATCCATCTTTATGGAGTTTGGA
>JAOXNR010031588.1:0-22575 GCA_028571225.1 Parsonsia alboflavescens | reverse complement strand
ACTCATGAATCATGAATTTATGATCGTTATTAAGTACAATTCTGACTATTGATTTTAAAACTAATTTATAAATTAAGTTGTATGTAAATTTTATATTTTTTAATAATATTTAATAATTATCCCAATATGCATGGTTAATTGTCACCAATCAAAAATTAATATTTTTCATCAATTAAAAGTTAATTTATTTTTTAAAACTTTTTTATATATAAAAATATATTTATATATATATATATATATAATCAACTAAGGTTTTATAATTTTTATATTATCCAAAATAATTTTTCAAAAAATCTCTATAGTTATCTAATATTTTAAAATATATAATTACAATAAATATTTAAAGTTAAATGTTAAAAATCCTTTCGACTTTTGGATAAAAACCTGCGTTATATATGATAAAACATTAATAATCATTATATAAAGTATAAAATAATAAAAAATTGAAAATACAAATATAACCATGCATATTAATTGAATACAAAGATTTATATTTATTAGCTAATTAATATTTAATTACTTTTATTCATAATATAATTAATTGAATTTATTAAATATTTATTTAATTAAAACTATTACTATAATCTTATTTTGTAAACAATTCAATAAAAATATGAAAAGGATTTTTAGAAAAATCATCTTTGATTTATCCATATAAATATAATAAATAAAAATAAAAATGTAACTACAAAAAGAAAAAAGAAAATTCAACTTGTCATTAGTGATATTTTTGAATTATATTATTAAAAAAATGAAAATGGAAAAGGTAAATTAATGTCATTAAAAGTAATATGTGGGAAGTCAATAATAATTACAAATAAAGTATTAAATAATAAAAATAAAAAATTTATTTTAAAAAAGTAAATTAATGTATCCTCACTACCCATTCAAATTAACTTCTTTTCTAAAATTAAAAAAACAAGAAATATTTATGTTTAATTTTCAGTTATTTTTTAGAAAAATTCAATTAATTATATTTATAATAGTTAATACAAATCATTTTAAATTTCATATGATGTAATGATGATTTATTATAGATATTTTTCAATTATAATTTAAGTTAAATCTACTTAAATATGTTGAATGAAGTTTTTTTTTAAAAAAAAAATTTTAATAGTATTGAAATGATTTTTTTCACTAAAAAATATTATTATCACTTTGAATTATCATTACTGTATAATTAAACCTTTAAAAAAATTGTAACTAAAAAAGTAAATCAACTTATAATCATGATGCATTACTCATCCAAATTATCATAGTTTTTGAAATTCAAATTATATATGTAATCAATAAATTCTTATGATTTAGTTTTCTCATTGTAAGAAATTATTTTTTCAAATTTTCTATTTTACCCTATTACTTTTAAAAGGCAGACAATTATCTTTTTAATTTAAACTCATGAATCATGAATTTATGATCGTTATTAAGTACAATTCTGACTATTGATTTTAAAACTAATTTATAAATTAAGATATGTAAATTCTATATTTTTTAATAATATTTAATAATTATCCCAATCTGCATGGTTACTTGTCATAGATCAAAAATTAATATTTTTCATCAATTAAAAGTTAATTTATTTTTTAAAACTTTTTTATACATAAAAATATTATATATATATATATTTATAAAATCAACTAAGGTTTTATAATTTTTATATTATCCAAAATAATTTTTCAAAAAATCTCTATAGTTATCTAATATTTTAAAATATATAATTACAATAAATATTTAAAGTTAAATGTTAAAAATCCTTTCGACTTTTGGATAAAAACCCACGTTATATATGATAAAACATTAATAATCATTATATAAAGTATAAAATAATAAAAAATTGAAAATACAAATATAAATAAGAAAAAGATAATTTAATGTGTTATACACTACCTGTTCAAATAAATATCTTTTTTAAAATTAAAAAATCAAAACTAAGAAAGACTTTTTAATTACTTGTTAGAAAAAATTAATTAATTAATTAAATCATATTCATAAATATGATTCTTTTTAAATTTGGTTTATTATATATTTTTCAAATTATATTGTATTTTAATTTACTTTTTTGCTTAAAGAAGTTGAATATATATATATACATTTTTTTTTTCTTCCTCTAAGATATAATATAATTAATGTGGCATCCTCCATCCGTCCAAATTATCATATATTCTTTCCGTCCAAATTAATCATGACCATTAAGTATAATTTTATTATTGATTTTTTAAATTAATTTATAAATTATATTCTATGCATTGAATGTTTTTAATATTTGTTATTATTTAATAGAACTTGCAAAAGCCCAAATAGCAAGATATCCAATGAGCTTCCCCCACCAAAAAATAATAAAGTTAATAACATATGGCCAATGACTCAAGTATCAAATATTAAACTGAGAAGAACAGATACCACATTTAATCTTAGCCAAAAGTGTTGGTCAGGAAAGGTATGAGTCTTCAGGCGTATAGTTCGTCCATTTTATACAAGTTTCTCTCTTTTCGAACTTCTTAGTCTAACTATATGGGACAATAGTTTAGCCTCAAAATAAAACCAGACTCCACTACGAATTCAAATAATGATGATTTTTATGAATATTTATATTTTGAAATATCTTGAAACTCTCTAGTTATTACCTATTTTTTAAAAAAATATTTTAATGTTTATCTAGTAGTTGGAGAGAGAAAATAATTGATTGGGACATAATTAAACATCGTTCTAAACATTCAGAAAATAAAACTTGTCGGTCACTCGTGCTTTGTAGATTACTTTTATATATTAATATAAATTAACCTTTCAATTACAAAAGCCCTTTCAGTCTTATAATTATAATAATTATATTCTTGGAAATGACTAACATTACGAAGATCTCTCTCTTCGGTCATCTTTCTCTGTGTTACGTTGAGCAAAGGTGTGGACACAAATTTTTGAATTTCATATAATTACGTTTATCGTACAAGCCATCTTATATTTGACCTCTTGGTATAACTTATTAATGTTCTCTCTTTAAAATTGTAGTGACAGCACAACCCTCTCATTTTAATAATTTGAAGATCAGTCTAGTTCAAACTTTGGTTAAAGTATAGAATAAATCTGAATAAAAGGTAACAGCAAAGAATGACTATATTTATATTCAAATGAACATAAAATTAGCTTGTTCTGTATTTCAAATAGTCAATCCAATTGACCATTCAGTTTTAACCATCGGAAGGAATACATGTCTTCTTCTCATGATAGCAATATCTTTGGATTCCAAAATTTTAGTTTTAATTATGCTTGGGATACACAGTTCAAATTTGCTCCCGTTTCTAGTAATGCAAATTGTTCTTAGATCATCAAGTATGTTTGGTTCGTGAATCATCTTTTATGTATCTTCCATTAATAAAATGGGCTTGTCTTTATTTTCTATGAATAAATTTGTGCTGGAATTTGACATAATTTTAAAATCATTCTCCATCTATAGTTCTATACATATCCCATCCCTTTCTCTATCTCTAACGTTGAAGATTTTTCAGTTTAAATAAGTAGGGTTAATTTCAAAATGTTAAGCAATTAATGGACTTGTAATTCTTTGATACTAAGGGATGTATAAGCAGCGGAGTATATTATTCCTTTAAAGAAGAAATTGAAATTTATATCTTCATATATAATTGCTTGAAATCTGCTCGTATCTAATTCCAATATGACCATGGAGTTATATACTAAATAAAGCATTATATAAATGGACATAAAATATATAGGCTGATATCTAAGGTTTATCTTTATATTAGCCAAGGATATCTTTAATATATACTCTTGGAATTAACTTACACATATTTTCCAATATAACAACTCAATTCAAATAATGATCAGTTTAATAACATTTAAATCATAATTTTAACCGCTCAATTCACCTGATGTAACCACTCTAAACCCATGAATTAAACTTTTAAAGTAATTATTTAGATCATTGACCCTTAATTTTTATTTTGGTTTTTTTTTTTTAATACATTTCAGTGGGTGAAGTGACCAGCATAGAGACCGGAGATCTTAAATTCGGACTCTCCATCATTGAGCCCAGAGTACATCTAAAAACCGTAGGCTAAAAAAAGAAATGTTAAGTGTCAATATAAACAAAGGTTTTTTTTTTTTTTGTGATGTCCAAGTCAATTTGCATATAAAGATCAGAGGTCTTAAGTTAGAACTCTCCAGAGATGAGCCCAAGTACATCTAAAAACCGTGGGCTACAAAATGAAATGTTAAGTGTCAATATAAATAAAGGTTTTTTTTTTAATGCAGTGTCCAAATCGATTTGCACATATCTCAACATTCTACTGATCCAGAAGGATGTTGGTAGAATTCGAACTCGAGCCTTATAATGTCCGTGATCGTCACTTTACTCACTATGGTGTTCCCAAAGGGACAATATCCATAAAGTTAAATACTTAAATTAATTGTCATTTTCCAAATCTCAATCAATATAAATATATATATATATATATATATATATATATATATATATATGTTGTGATAGTACAAGCAGAAATACGTGGGAGTTTTTGGACGAAGAATCTTTTTTGAGAAAAAGGATTTTCTTGCATTACTTTTATATATATGTACTCAAAATTAAGAAAGAGAAAGAAATATGCACTAAAATCTTTCCTGGCTAATTGTCATGAACGTATTTCATCTTTGCACTAGATAGATATGAATATGATACTATCTATTTTATGCAACGTAATTTATGCCTTCAAATCCCTACTATAACTCTTAATTAATCAAACTAAATGAGGGCTAAAATGGAAACAAATGTTATCAATTTCCTAAAAACCTAAGAAAAGATGATATTAAGTATTAACCAGCTATAAAAGAAGCCAAACCAAAACAAATTAAGGAATGTTAAATGAAAGAGAAACCAGGAAAATCAAACAAATAATTTTCGTAATGATCAAATTCACTCAAAAAATCGCCTCCAATGTATATAATATATTAATATATATATATATAGATATATATATATATATATATTTAGGGTAATGGTATAAAGTGCACAGTTAAATCTCTAACGATCAAAGTTAATGGTCTACATCTAATTTTATTTTTAAAAATAAATCTTCAATATTTTTTTTTAAAATATATTTTATATATTATATCTGAAAAAGATAAACCAAACTTTAGAAATATTGGATGAAATTTATTATTTTTCATGATAGCACTTGTTAGCTCGGAACAGAGGTTGTAATAGTTCTAGAGGATACAGAGTACCTAAGATATCAGCCAAAACGAATTCAACATCACAAGATTTCCAAATGCCCGATTTATCATTTTGAAATATAAGACAAAAAAAAAAAATTTAAAATCGAAAATCTTCTCCAAACCATTTCTCTAATTTAATAAATCATAGTCAACCTACATTGATCTAAGATCTTGAAGGCTAATTTCCCCCTTAAAATCAGAGTTTCAATTGGGTAATCGTTCTTCATAGGATTAAGTCATTTGTTGACGGACTATCCTTAAAGATGTCTCAAAAAAAATTCAACAATAAAGCTGAAATAAACTACAATAATTCAGGCCTAAACCGAAATACTTCTAAAATGAATTCAGACCAACAGGAAATTGAACATAATACCTTACGTTGCAAAAGAACCTAAAAAATTACCTAAAGTTTGAAAATTTCTCCTAAACCAATATATTACTAACATGTAGGCCAAGAGGAAGAACATCCTCTATGTCCTACTTGTACAAGATCTTGTGGAAAGGGAAAAACAATAGGAAATTTCTGCATAAGAAAAAGAATGGAAACACAAAAAGGAAAGATGCTTTCTGAAAAGTTCAAGAACTAGAACAAATAAAGGAGAAAAAAAAAATTCAGGTGCATTTGTCCAATGAAACCAACAAGAAAGTACTCACCACCGCAGCTCAAACTTCAAGAAAACAGTTTGAAAATCTTTCTTATCAAGCCCTAATTTGTTTCCAAATATCGGATTGAAAATATTCTGCAACTCAGAATCTTTGAAGGGCATCGAGTGAATTCCGACGACTCGCTGTGGAGGTGGAAACTGGCTGTCGAGCTGAGTAGACTGGTCAAAGGTTCAAGAAGATTTTTTGTCCTTGTGCGAGTGAAGCAGAGTTTGAAAGACTCGAAATGCAACTCAAACTTGGTGCTAAAAAGAAAATGTAACTCAAACTTCAAGATTCGAGCTTGAAAATCTTTCTTATCAGACCCTAATTTTTTTTCAAAAATCCAATCTTGCTTTGCTTCGAGTGACCCAAGCCCTCGGATGGAACAGCTCACTCGACAGCAAGGAGAGGCCAGAAGAGCACATAGAGGAGCAGTCCGGTTGTAAGGACTTTGTATGCTGATCGGAGGCAAATCTTCTGCAGCTCAGAATCCTTGAAAGGCGTCGAGTGAACTCCGGCGGCATCACTCCGACGACGTGGGGTGGTGGTGGGAACTGGTTGTCGAGCTGAGGAAAATAGTCGAGATGAGAGAGAATTTTTTGTCTGAGTGCTTGCGAAGCAAATTGTGAAAGATTCATGAAGATTTTTTTGTCTTTTGTTCAATAGGCAAAACGACGCCGTTTTAATTTGGTTGCCAAACCTGATTTTCAACCATTCCATTACAGCGTCTTCGCTAGCGTACATTAAGGGGCACAGTGGAGCATGGCTATAGCCTTATTGTGTGTGTGTATATATATGTATATATATAAGGTAATGGTATAGAATGCACAGTTAAGTCTCTAACGATCAAAGTTAAAGGTCAACGTCTAATTTCATTTTTAAAATAAATCTTCAATAATTTTTTTGATTTAAATATATTTTATATATTTTAACTGAAAAGAATAAACTAAATTTTAGGAGTACGAGATGAAATTTATTATTTTTTAAATAAAAAAGGTTAACAATTAACTTTAACTGTTAAAAAAGTAACAGTGCACTACATATAGAATGCATGCACTTTATAGAATTTTAATAAATATATATTTATATTTATATTTATATTTTTTCTTTTCTAGAATTGTAAGAATTACAATATCTAAAGTTATTTAATTAATTCCAAGATACATTTCACAGAAGTTCATGAATCAAACACTAAATATATCCAAACTGAGGAAAATTTGTCAAAGATTCAAAATATTATACAATGCTGTTTAGATTTAACGTGTAAATATATGGAGGTTTGTTTTCTAATCTACCCAATTTAGAAAGAAATATTTCTCATTTATCCAAATTTTCACAAAATTTTACAAGTTAGATAATTGTAAAACGAACTTTTCACTTTATACTCATTTTGACTTTTGCTTTAAAAGAAAAAGAATTAAAAATTAATCTTTATTCACTTATTACTTATAGTGGCTATTTTGCCCTCAACATTCTAAACACCACAACTACCAAACCCACCTGTAAAAAATGAATTGAAAGCACTATAACTATGAAGTTTCCTTTCATAAATAAGAAAATTGCTCAAAGAACTCATTCCCCTATAAAAAATATTAAAATTTAAAATTTTTTAAAAAAACCCTAGCAGATGTTGCGATCCATGGTGCTTTGAGTTTGAAGAGGTTTTTTGCTTCTTTTTTTTTTTTACAATCAAGAAGACCAAGATAGTGTCGTGTTTTGATTGTGAGTTGTTTGGTTTTTTTTCTTTGGTGTTATGGGGATTGATGTTTGTATTTTGATTTTGAGGTGTCTTTGGTTGTTGATGTTTGTCTGTTTTGTATTGTATCTTTTTTTTAGCCGCAATTAGGAGGAAGGAAGGAAAGTTTTGATTGTAGAGTGATTTCGTTCCTAGAGGAGGATTTCAACCCGTAATGGGTCAATTTTGACCTTCAAAGGATCAATTTCGACTCTTGATGGTTAAGTCCACCATTTTTTTTTTTTTTTTTGGTATAAAGATATTTCGTCCCTTGAGGGGTTAATTTCAACCCTCCAGTGATCAATTTCGAGGACCTCCTCTCTTTTTTAAAAGATATTTCGACCTTCCTCTTTTATTTTCTTTTTTTTTAAAAAAATATTTCACCCATTCTCTCTCTCTCTCTCTCTCTCTATTAAGATATTTCACCCCATGATATGGTTCATTTCGCCCCTTGAGTGGTCATTTCAACCCTAACATGATACATTTCGACCGTTGTGTTTATTAAATTCAATCCTACATGATTCCTCCCCTTTTTATTTATTTTTTATTATTTCCTGGACATTTCTTAAATATATTTTTCTTTGTATTTTTGCATAATGGAGTACATCAGAATTGTTGTAAGGTTCTCTATGTGGAAAGGCTTGTTTAGTAGTCATACCAATTGAAGTCAGTTATAAAGATTGATTTAAACCAATTCGACATATAAATTTCAATTGCATCAAAAATTTTTTATGGAAGTATTAAATTCAATTCATGGATATTGAAGTTATATATGGCATCCTCTATTTAAAGCGGCAAGCTGATTCTAAAATTGTGGTCGTTAACAAAATTCAAAGAAGTGATCAAGGTGGCAATGGTGGTGATATTGGTTGTAATTGTCCTTTCGTTACAAATGATCATGCAAGGGATGGTTTTGTTGATGCATATGAATCTATTGAAAGGAATTCTGATGGGATATTGGCACCTCTAAATGATGAACTTGGGACATCCGGATATATTTGCACCCACGGTGATGATGAAGAACATATTTGCAATGTTGATGACGATAATGATGACATCAACTTCGACAATGAGGTCAGACACTTAATTCCTTTTCAACAATTTATATCGAACACTTCTACTCAGTTTGTAAACATGATCTGGGATGAAATGGTGCATTTTTATGAAGATGAAATGGTTTCACCAATAGGTCCGATAGGAAAGGATACAATCTTTAATAGTAAGGATGAATTGACGACAACAGTTGATGTGATCCTCAATTAGGGAATTCTTCATTCACTACAAATTGCTTCACACATCACATTGAAAGCAAATCCAAGGACTTCATGCCAGAGGTTCAAGCTAGTACCATTGACCATATTGTCTTCCAGTGTGAACTAATGGTTTGAATTTCTTCAATTTAATTACCCTAGCCAAGCATTGATAAACCATAAGTAGTTAGACTAAGAACCCTAGAAGAGTCTTAGAAGAATACTCAAGAAAAGGATTGTTTGATGCAAAAGAATTCTCACAATTTGATTGAAAGTTGTTTGTAGGAAAGTTGGTTTAAAAATATAAAGAGTTATTGTATATTTTAGGACTCAACCTTTCACCTTTTGGAATCTTCGGTTCTTAACATTTTTTTCGGCCTTTTTCATTCTTAAATAATTTTGGTTGGATATATTGATCCTTTGGGCAGGATTTTTTTTAAAAAAAAATCACTAGATTTTTTAGCACATTTCAGTGAACATGTAAAGCATCATCACTATGACGAAGTCTGATCTCAATAATGCCCTTTCAATTTTGGGTAGATGATCGTTGACTTCAAAATCCGGTGATTTTTTTGAAAATTTTGGTCAAAAGGACAAAAATATCCTATCGAAAATTATTTAGAGATGAAAAAGTTTTTTAAAAAAATGTTGAGGACCAAAGCTTCCAAAAGGTGAAAGGTTGAGTCTTGAAATATTCAATAATTCAAAATATAAAGAAAGGACTATTTATGGTCTAACTAGTAAGAATCCCTAATTAAGTTTTAAAATGGGTCAAAAGACCATAAAATCCTCATTAAATAAGTCAAATTAAAAAACAAGCCAAACAAATTCGTCAAAACATTGCATTGGTCAAACAAGGGAAGGAGTGTCTGATGCTGGGCAAGGCACCAGACACAAGTTCGGACAACTATAGGAAATTGAGAAAGGTTGTCCAGCACAGAATGATTACTGTAGTGCATCAGATGGTTACTATAGTGGTGCACCATGCCATGCCATGTGATGCATTCTCAAGCTTTCTTGGCACCAATCTTGTTTTTCTCCACACAAATCTTGTTCCTTTGCCCCAAAACCCTTCCTAAGCCTTCCCTCAAGACTGCCAAGGTCATGAACATCTTGTTCTCCACTTATTCTCTCCTCACCATTGTCTTTAATGTCTTGAATCATCAATAAGTTGAAATCTCTCTTTGATCGTTCTTCATTATGAATTGAAGCCCTTTCAAAGATACTCTCATAATCATATAAGGCATCTTTCATTGTCAACAAGAACTTCTTCTTCTTCATTGAAGCATCTTCTCTATACTTAAACTATAAATCCTTGTAAACGCATATCAACCTATTTATCTTGCATCTATTTGAATTCTTCTTTAAAGCTCCATCTATGGGGATTGTCGTTGAAGTTAAATACATTGAATCTTCTAATCTCTTCATATGGTGTCTTCCATGAATCCTCTCATGTCAAGTGTGCTCTTTGATCTTCGTTAACAGTCAGTCAATATTCACTTGAAAACAAGTTTTCCTATCACGTGGTAAGTTTAGATAAGAGATGATTTGAGGCACGATGTAAGTGATCAGTGAACAATGTAGAGTCGGATGTTAGATATGGGTAATTTACAAGTTTGTCCCGACTCACATGTGCATCCAAACTATAATACAAAGCTAAAATATGTATGTAGTGTAACAACAATTGATCGTATGTGTGTAAGCATAATCGTCAGCTCGAATCACATCCCTAGTTCAAGACACTTAGGAGAATTATAATGTGAAGTTAGGATACACTAAAGCTGGACAATCTTTACAGTGTACAAAGTACATAACTTATGAAACTCTAGATGACTCATATAGACAGCTTCCGTTAGACTTCTAAGTCTTGGAGCGTGTCATACTAGGTACAGTGACTAGTATATATATGTGGGATGAGCACTTTTTGAGGTCATTTTGTGCACTTGGTCCTTTGAGAGTTTCAATTATATGTGGCTTGTCATTTTCATGGATGACACACATTCGAAAGGTGCATATGAGGGCAAAATTTATATAGCTGTTTGTGTAGACGGAAAAGTCCAAAATTTTTCCCTTGCATTTGGATTTGGTTATGAGAAGGGCAATGATTCGTAAGAGTGGTTTTTAAGAAAACTAAGAACTACAAATGGATTGCAGGGTGATTTGGTAATTGTATTCGATCAACACAAAAGCATACTACATGCAATGAAAAAAATATATCCCGAGGTTCCACATGCCTTTTCTTATTGATATTTGAAGGAAAATTTAAAGACAAAGAGCAGAGATACTCGAGTTGCAATAATTTTTAAAATGGGGCATATGTCTATGATAAGAATAAATATGACTACTATTTTAGAAACATTCAACATATGCACTCTGGAGTTCATCCTAGATAGGGTGCTCGGGTTGATCACATGCATACCGTCTAAATAATCTCTATAACCAAATGCCAAACAATCTTGCGAAGTCCTTCAACGAAACAATCAAGAAATCTTGGAAGTTGATTATTACATCCTCACACAAGCTTTTTTAGGGGTTTGTGTCACACTTGATTCAACAAATGTCAAAAAGTAGCCACCACAATGCCGAATATATTTTCATTTAAGTCCTTATTTATAAAAAATAAGTGCTTTTTTTTTTAAGAAAAGCTGTAACAAACAACTTCATTATCGCCAAATGTGTAGTGGAACGAATTGAGAAGGAAGCTATGAAGGTTGATGAAGAAAGGCTGCAAACTACATCCATTCGAGATAGGAAGGAGTATGTGGTTGGTAATCCACTGTAAGAAGCAAATGTTGTTGTGGATATCGTTCAAAAGACTCATAGATGTCGTAAATGGGAACTGGAAGGAATACCGTGAAAACATATCATTATTGTTTCCAGGTATAACATGTTTACATTTTTCATAACTTATTATTAAATGTTTCCTTGAATTAGACCCTGAGAAGGACAATTTCGACCCTCTATAGTGTCAATTTCGACTTTCAATAGGGTTAAATTCGACGCTCTCAAAGTAATTTTGACTCTCAAGAGGGTTTGCATTATAATTTTTTAAAAAAAATATATATTTAATTCCTATGCCAATTTTGTCAGCCCTATTATAATATTTTCTACAACTTAGCAATTAAATATTTCCATAAATCCCATGCAGAGTCTATTTTTTAATTATTATTTAATCGGCTCACTATTACACTCTATACCGTAGTAATTCTTTTGGCACAGAAATATTGAGGTTGACATATGCACCTTCAATACAGTTTGTTCCTTTGTGTTTGACTTTGAATACAGTTGTAGGTACGAATGATGTGGTTGTGAATGCTCTTCTTGATAGAAGGGAGGTAAAAAGACCACAAGAGGGTTATTTCCTCTCTTGAAGTGAACAACACAGACAGAAGAAAGAGTGAAGGATATGCAGAAGAATAGGACACAATTATCTTACTTGTCCAAATGCACTCAGTACTGAAGCCTCACCTCCTGAAATACAGGAGACAATGTCGAATGAAGAAACTTTAGTGCCCATTTCTAATCTAATATCCACCCAACAATCTCAAGTTTCTAGACAGACATACTCAGTGGCAAATGATTGTTCTAAAGTACACCAATCATGAAATTATTGAGCTTTTTAAAAAAAAATTTTTTTGGTTGATTTACATTATTGATTATATATCTTTTCTTGTTGGTTCTACTTTGGATTGATGTCCATATTTGATGCATGAAAACTGTTGTTGACTTTTTTGCACCTATTACATGTATATATTCCAAAAAGTCTTTTTATCATATGCTACGATTGGTATTCTTTTAATCCAAATTATATGTGGAAAAGTTAAGTATGCTTTACCTGCTTTTAAACCATTAATAAGTCAAAGTACATTGTACAATAAAGTAATCACCAATGTGTTACTTTTGGTCTAGATGGCAAAGATCTTTTGGATCCAACACGTGGTTTGTCTTTTGGGCAGTCTTTTTTTGGTTGACTGTTTTATTTTCTCCACCACGAAACTGTAGACATGAAATTTATTTTATAGTGATATAATAAGTTTTATTTTCTTACCAAAATTTTAATGACCCAACTTCAAAGAATGGTGGATTTATCCCAATGCTTGTAGTGAATTTTGTTTCAAATTGAAACCTACATTTTTGTAACTTTAGCATTCTTTTCATAAAAGATATCTTCAATAAATAATTAGAGAAATTAAAATGATCATTGTGGAAATCACGTCATCTACAATTATTACTTGCATCGTTCTTACCAAATCAGATAATGTTTTGCCTTCATTTTTGGCATAGTTAGTTCACAATGTCAATGTAGTTACATTAATCAATCTCCACTTGATTGTTATATTTATGAATTTTTAATGGTTGACTACAATTCATGTGTATTTGGCAAGTCTTTTTATGTAATAAGTTTACACATTTAATGTATTACTTACTCTTCATTGATGATCTCAATGTAACTGTAACTTTAACTATTCCTGTAGAATTTATCAATTTCGAGAAATTTGAAACCATTTCCAAAATGTGAAATTTGTTAGAATTTTACATCATTTTTTATATATCAAGTTTTATTTACTGATATACCTATTCCTATCGTTCCTTCCTATAAACATGAAGTAAAATCTTTAAATGGGGTGTATTAAATCTATATAATCGAAGTCTCCAATGTGTTGTGTTTTGCATCTTATTTTCATTAGAAAAAAATTTCTAATTTATCTCTTATGTCCAATATTAATTGTAAATCAAAGCTTCTTCTTGATTTTTAACATGCTTCTCCCCTATCCTTTTCTATACTCCCTACCTCAATAATGATGCTCCACTTACTCTCATCGTGTCTCGTACTCGAGAAAACTCAATCTCAAGTGTCACTGATTACAATAAAGCTAAACAAGACTTAATACAAAAATTAAATGTAAGTTTAAATTGATTTTTTTTTTAAGAAATGTTTTTTCAATGATTGTGAAAGGTTATAACCCGATTAATTCATAAACTCGAGAGGCTACCGGGGTTAAAGTTAGGGTCAAGAGTAGGTCCTTAAAGGATTAGGGATAAGATTAGATTGGGTTATGGCTTTAGTCAATGTCACCTCTCCAGTCGGTTGGCATCCCTAGGTGAAGTTTGATTTTTACTTGTCAACTTGTCCTTCACTTGTCTTGCGACCCACACCTGTACAAAAATGCCATTAAAAAAAATCTCTAAAAATATAAAAATAAATAATTGTTAATTTCAAAAGTATAACTCTCATACTAATAAGTACCTATATTTGTGGAGCGGTGCATGGTACTATAAATATGTCTAGCATCCATTCAGTACTTCTTGCATTAATCATTAATTATCAACTGATCAAGAGAGTTCAAAAAATGGAGGCAACCTTGGTTTTATTCTCATTTCTTCTCTTCGTCATTTGTACCCAATCTTTAATAATTTATTCAGCAGCAACTGAACCAGTGTTGGATGCATATGGAAACAAGCTCGAGGCTGATCAAAAATACTACATTTCAACTATGCCAGGCCACTTCGGTGGTCCTGGGGTCTTTGCAACAAGCTTCCATACTAAACCATGCCCTCTTAGTTTGGCTTTAAATCCATATAACTATGGGTTCCCACACATTTTTACACCAGTTGATCCCAAGAAAGAAAATAACACAATTCATGCCTCGAAAGATATCGCCATCAAGTTCTTTGCAAAATATTTACCTTGTCATCAAATAAATGAATGGATATAGGCTACGATGAATCAATAGGAAAAACTATTATTGAGGTAATTGGTGTTGGCAGCCTGTTCAAGATTGAAAAAGTCTTCGGTGATCATGAATATAAGTTTACTTCCTACAGCCAAAGGAAGTGTCAAGATGTTGGTACTTTTTACCGGTAGGGATGGGGCCAACTCACTTTTAACAGATGATGATTATTATGATCATCCATTGTGGATTAAATTCTCCAAGAAGAGTTGGTTCCACCAGGGATATTCTATTGTGTACTGAAAAATAAAATTATAATATAATAATGAAGCAATAATAATCTTCCTCTAGGAATCTATTTCCAAATTAAATTTTATTGCTACATTCCTTACATCCTGTCTTCTTTTTGACAAGCCTTTTTACAGTTCCATAAATAGCCTCTCTTTGAGAAAACCTTCATCCGGAAAAAATATATATATTTATAAAGACCTTTTCTATGTTAAAATAAGTACTAAGGCTTGACATTGTCAAAAAATAAAATAAAGATTAGGATAAACTACTCATTACTCCCAACACTACTAATCCACCAACGTAATTAACTGGCCCACTACTAATCCATTACATATGTCAAAGAGTGGGTGGAGACAACCATTCTAAAAAATTTTAACTCACCCATCATTACAAGAATAAATTCTCAAATTTTGAAGCAATCTCCAAAATTCTATGTATAATAATAATAATAATAATTAATTGCATGCAACACACTCTAAGACAAGTTGAACTTATTCATTTAGAGCCTCACTTTTTCTCTTCACTTGCAACTGATGAATTAATTTTCTCCCCAAAATTATGTATAAAATATATTTACAAAAAATAATTTTTTATTGAAGATTTTGTTTTTTTAAAAAAAATAAAATCTAATATTGACCGTTAGAGATTTAACTGTGCATTATCTTATATACACACACACACACACACACATATATATATATATATATATATATATAATTTTATGGAGTGCAAATGTACATTTTATATGGAGTGTATTGATAAGTCTTTAGCAGTCAAAATTAACGGTCAACTTTATTTTTTTAATTAAAAAAATAAATAAATTTGATCCAATATCCCTAGGGTTTAATTTATCCTTTTAAGGTATAATATATAAAATATGTTTATAAAAAATAATTTTTTTTATTGAAGATTAGATATTTAACTGTGCACTCCATATGGAGCTCAGGGCTATGGAGGGCTTTGATGTGGCAAGGTCGAGTTGGCCCATCAAGCGAGGGTATTTTTTTTTTTATGATCCCTCCGTCACTATTTATAAATCATTAGAGATAACTTTTCTTATCACTAATTATAAGTTATTATTGTTAGTTTATTAGGTATTTGATTGTATTTCTCTTATTACCTATGTCTCTGTCCCGTTCTCTTCCCAAAACTCTCTTCTCCCTTCAAATCTCACATAAAGAATATTTTTGAAAGAAAAAAAAAAGTTTTTCTTAATTTTTACAAATTGATGTCTAGTAACTTATAAATAATGACTGAGGGAGCATATATTATATTATAATGTTTATTATTTTATTAGTTAGAATTGTTATTTTATTTTTATATATTTTTATACATAATCTATGTTTATTGTTAATTATTTCTTCAAATTGAAACTTAGAATGGTTAGTTTAGTTTTACTTTTTTAGAATATAATTTGTCTATTGTTATTTAGTTTTTTTTTTTTTACTTTAATCATTAGTTTACTTTTACTTTTTAAAAAAATGTAAATTAGTTTTCTCTTATTTAGAAGCCACAACTTCATTTCATTGTTTTACAATTTATTATGATATTTTTATAATTAAATTTTATAACGTAGATTAAAAAAAAACTATTAGCGCGACTGATGGCCCTTGAAGAGCTAGACTGGACTAGGCTTTGGATAACCTTTTTTAAGTAGTGGGGTCACTTTGGAGTGTCTGGTTTAAGGAGTTGGGATCGGGCTAACCTTGTTTGACACCTCTAATTTCTACATCAAATATAATTCTAGAACGCATAAAAGAAAAAATTATATTATTTGAAGCTACACAATCATGAAATTATTGAGTTTTTTATTTTAATTTTTATTTCCATTGATTCACATTGTTGATTGTTTTCTTTTATTACTATGGTTCTACTTTAGATTGATGTCCATGAAAATTGTTGTTGACTTTTAACGCCCATAATTGTGTGACATTCAAAATGTGGCACGTCCCAAAATGTCTTTCAAACATATGATACACTTGTTGTTGTTTGTATCCAAATGAAATATGGAAAAGTTAAGTGCACTACATGCTTTTAAATAAATAATAGGCAAATATTGCATTGTACAATAACGAGGTACTTTTGGTTTGGATGGCAAGGATCTTTTAAATCAAACACATAGTTTGTCTTTTAATCAATCTTTAATTTGATGGATGTGTTTAAATTTATTTTCTTTGCCCTGAAATTTTTGACTTGGAATTTAGTTAATAGCGATATAACTGTAGAGCACAATTGTACATTTCGAAATTTTTTTTCCAATTTTTTTATCCCCTAACCTACCCCTCACCCCAGCAGCAACTTCAGCCTCCACTGTTCTGTGTAGTGCCCACAGTTTTTTTTTTTTTTTCCCCTTTTTTTGCTTTTAAATTTTCCAGTTCCTTTTCTTTTTTTTTTATACATTTTTTTCTATTATAATAATTTTTACGCTTCTTTTTTTCTTTTGTTTTAATTCTTGTGTATATCTTTATAACTTATATCGAATAAAAATAAGTCAAAAATAATTAAAAGAAATATATAGATCTTTCGGAATAAAATTGAACTTAATTTATTTATTTATTATTATTATTCAATTTATTTTTTAATTTATGATATTTTTGGAAAGGTTTGATTTTTAATGTATTGTGTTAAAAATAATTTAAGTTTACTTAAATACATTAAAATATTAGCATTTAATATATTATAACATATAGAATATAACTATTCTATTAAATCTTTAAAGAAATAATAAAAACAAAAGTTTCACAAAAAAAAAAAACATTAAAAGTGTATTTTCATCTAAACAAGTTTTAAACATAAAACAAATTAACTTTTTAAAAAAATAAAAAATAAAAAACACTTCGATAAAAAGCACTCCTAAAAATGAACTTTTAAAAAAAGCTTATCCAAATGGGCCCTAAATTTTACTGCTGCATTCCTTATTACATATCTTGTGTTCTTGCAGATAAGCCTTTTTATAGTTCTGAATCTGGATCTTCTAACTCTTCTTATATATCATCTTCCACACCACCACTAACGATATATATACACATATATTTTATTAATAAAAATTCAAAAACATATATTAAAACCCTAGGTGTACAATTGGATAATAGATACTCCCTCTGTCCGGAAATAAATGTTTCATATTCTATTTTGGGTTGTCCGAAATTGAATGTCTCATTTCCTAAACTAGTAAAAATATTATTAAAAAGAGTATATATAAATATATATATATATATATTTGAACAAGGGATTTTGGGTTGTCAAAAACTAAAAGCTTTTATTAACAATGCAATATGTTAATGAACTAAGTCAAACTTTTTTATTAAAAAGCATGTAAGTCAAACTGAGACTTTCAATTCCTGATTGAGAGAATATTATTTTATTTGATAATATAGAAAATAGTATAGAATATCTCGAGCCTTACAGTTGCATTCCATATGCAGCCTCTCTTTGAAAAACCTTCATCCAGGAAAGAAAATAATTTATAAATACCTTTTATCTTTGCATAATAAATAAGTTTGTAGGAAGTGAAAAGGAAAATTTATAAGAATGGTAGAAGAGGTAATTCATTTATACTTTTTATTTTGAAAGGTGTAAACGACAATCATTTTGAAACGAGAAAAGTATTTGACAAGAGTGATGAGCCTTTTCTTAGACAGTTTCATTTTAAAAGTCGTTTAAGGTTTTGAAACATAAATCAAGATAGTGATTGTTTCACTAATTAATATTTCTCTTAGACTAAAATATCCCTTATAATAAATAATGCTCAAATGAATTTAATCATAACATTTAATGTGATTAAAATGGTACGATTGGAAAATATTTATTAAATGCTCTTTGGAAAATAGAAAAGGATTAAAAAATTTTCTTGGAAATACAATACGACTTTTATTTTGATATAAAAAATTTTCTCTAAAACGACTTTTAAAAAGAAATGAAAGGACTAATAAACTTTAAAAAAAGAATAAAGTAGACAGAGTCCATATGTATGCACTCTGGTACTCAGCATGGTCAAACGGGGTGATCCATCGGTTTTTTTATGTTGAGTAAAGGTACTTACGTACACAAACTTTTTTGTATATTCATATGGTGCCTCTGTTTTTATCTTCATGGACAATTGATGATGAATTAACTTTCTCTCCTTCAAAATTATACTAAAAGCCCAAGGCCAGTGCGATTCCAATGATCTGAAAATCAATCTAGTTCAAACTAGACTTAAAGTAAAGAATAAGTCTGAATGGAAAGTGATCGTGAACAATGATAACAAATCTTAAGATATATATTTTGGAATCCTAAACATTGTATCTCTTAAAAATTTTCATAGATTTTCTTCTTATTTAGTGTCCTGCATGTACCCTTTAATTAGGAAAGAGAATTTCCCAAACTTGTAATTCTCATATTTTATTGATCTTCTTAATTTTAACCTTCATAAACTTATTTTATGAATCAATAATTAAAGCTTCATGAAAATATATTGATTTACGGATCATCTATTTGATGCTAAATATAGTGTTGTTGACACCGTTATTGTTCATGTTATAGATAGAGAAATTAAGAGATAGGATAGTTGGAAATGATGTTAAAATGATATATTATTGATTCTCACCATAACATTTGTCCAATAAAGACGATAAAATTTATGACATTAAAATTGGATTCAAGAACCATGTTTGATCATCTAAAAATGAGTTGTAGAAATGGGAGCAAAATTGAATTGTGTATTCCAAGCATATCTAAAAATGAAATCCCAAAACCCATAGATTATGTCATCCTTGTGAAGAAGACAAGCATTTCAACTTATTTTGTGCTTTAAACTTGACTGATCTTGAGGTTTGGACTACAATGCTATTTACAGATTTTTTTTCTTTTCTTTTTATGCTAAAGTAAATTATTCTTCTGAATGAGCCCACGCGAACCATTTGGCCCTGAAAAAATGTGGCCCAACTTGCTCCATGTCACCATGTCATATCCGGTTGTTTTTTTAAAAATTTTTTTAATATATCTTTTAAGATCAATATATTAGTCTTGTTTAAAAACAAACGGATAGCCCGTTCGACAGTATTGGAGAGTACAACATACATACTCTTATCTACTTCATTTTTCAAAAAAGTTTATTTTTATCAAAAAAAAAAATTAAAATCTTTGATATAACAAAGAGAAAAATTCAAAGAAAAAATGCACATGTAGAAATTAGTATTAATTAAGTGGTTTATATGAAATTTTATTTTGAAATAAAATTCATAAGATTTTTTTTTTCTAATAAAGAAAAGGGGTTTGAATTCATAGTCTTTCTCATATTCATTAAGTTTATTACCTCTTTAATCTATATTCAAAATTTATTCTATGCATTCATTTCAAAATAAACCATTAACTAAATTCAAATTCATTGATTTTGTGAAAATTTTAAAATATCCTTAATGAGTATTTAATAGATTTCACACAATCTTTTTATTAAATACATTGATTTTTTACATTTTTATTATATTTTAAAATTCATTCAATCAATAAATTAATAATTCAATTACTTATTTACGTAAAAATTAATTGTTCACTAACTAAAATATACTAAAAGGACTTTTAGCCACTTTGATCTCACATGTTTGAACCAAATTATAATATAATCCCATAAATTTTTTTATCCAGCCGATATGGTCCTTTAACATATTATGGGCAGTTATTATGGTAACTTAACATATTATAGACAGTCATTTTGATCCCAATTATCATTTTTTCTAACAAAATACTCTTTGGAACCAATCATTTTACTGATACGGGATAACTTTTCAGGGGCAAAATTGTTTATCTCATCCTTGCTGCTCAAAATCCAACCAACCCAAGGGTTGTGAATGAATTTTATTGACCAGTTAATTTATTTGGGTTTGTTAATCCAAATGCATTATTTAAAAAAAAAAAAAAGGGATTAATTAGATTTTGAGCAGTATGGATGATATTGACAATTTTCCCCCTAAAATGTTATCTTATGTCAATAAATGATTAGTTTCTACTATTGTTTTGTTAGAAAATAGTAATTGAGATTACAATGACTACCCATAAAATGTCGAGGGACCATAATGGATAGAAAAAAGTTATGAGATCATACTCAAACATGTGGGATCAAATAGGTTAAAAACCTTATACTAAAATGTTGGACAATACAACAAATAATTCCTTATCCCATGGCAAATTGCCTGCACTCATCTAATTAGCATGATCACTGATCCCATTAATCATGGTGAATAGATTATTTCCCTCTCACATATTATTATATTTATATATTTTGGAAATAATGTCTTCTTATTTTGTATCTTATGAGGACAAACTATAAATAGCACTCTTTTTGTCCTTTCAATCCACATTAACCTCCTAATCCCAAAGCCCTTTCAATATTGTAATTATATTTCTGAAAATGGAAAGCATTTTGAAGATCTCTCTCTTGGTCATCTTTCTTCGTGTCACGTTGAGCAAAGGTATGTACACAAAATTATGAATTCAAATAATACATTTCCTTGTGAGGTGCTCATATGTGGCCTCTTGGTATAACTCATTAATTTTTCCTCCTGAAGTATGTAGTGATAGCTCAACCCTGCGATTTCAATAATTTGAAGATTAGTTAAGTTAAAACTGGAGTTAAAGTATAGAATAAGCCCGAATGGAAGGTGATGGTGAAGAATAACTGTATTTGTACTCAAATGAATATAAAGTTATCGTGTTTTAGATTTCAAACAGTTGAGCCAATCGACCTTTCAGTTTTGACCATCGGAATTAATACTTGTCTTCCTCTCAAAGATAGCTATATCTTTGGATTCCAAAATTTTAGTTTTAATTATGTTTGGAACACACAATTCAAATTTGCCCCTGTTTCTAGTAATGCTAACTGTTCTTAGATCATCAAGTATATTTGGTTCTTGAATAATCTTTTATGTATCTTCCATTAACAAATGTGGCTTTATTTATTTTCTAGCAATAAATTTGTGCCACAATTTGACATAATTTTTCACATCATTCTCCATCCATATATCCTGTCCCTTTCTCTATCTCTATCATCGAAGGTTAATTACCGAATTGTAAGCAATTAATGGGCTAATTGGACAAAGGTTTATATGAGCAGAATAATATATTATTCCTTTAATGAAAGAATTGAAATTCATATCTTCATATATAATTGCTTAAAAATCTGAACGTATATGATTCCTATCAAGTTATGATCATGGAGTTGTGTACTGAATAAACCATCATATAAATGGGCATAAAATATATAGTTTGATCTTTAAGGTATATCTGTAATTGAAAATGCTATAGGAGGCTGCGGAGCACATTTTATAGAGTTCTAGTCTCTAACCGTCAAAGTTAAACTGTCTTTTGATTTTAAAAAAATAAAATAAAATATAATCAAAATAGTTTAAAATATTTTAAAAAATAATTTTTTATAGAATATATATATGTTTTTTTTTTTTATAACTGATCATTGACTTTGGTCATTAAAGATTTAATTGAAGTACTCCCTATGAGTTCTGCTCCATAACATTCTATAGCATTACCCTATCTTTAATATATACAATTGGAATTTCATATATGCTCTGACTAGTTCAGAGATTGCTTTTAACTATCAACCCTATCCTATAAAATTTTCAGTACTGAACCATAGCGGTAACGGTATGTAATCACACAGAGTCATCCATGACCACAAATATTGTCCACTTTACTGATATGGGTTTAATATGGTAGTGTGGCAAAGCCGATAACAAAATACACTTTATGTGTTATCCCTTTGTCGGTC